>BTSY01000005.1:10029252-10313612 GCA_036245785.1 Pristionchus fissidentatus | reverse complement strand
ACACCCGTAACAAAGCATCAAAGTTCACGGGCTGCACCTTACAGTAGCAGCATCTAGGCAAGAATGAGTTCTGAGGCATAATACCTCACAGGGGTCTTAGTTGGACCCAATGACACCCGAAAATGTGAAAAACTCAATTTCGAAATCTCGACCTGTGCCAAGTTTGGTCCGACCCTCTCGTGAGAGGCGTGTTATACTTGTGAGGGAATGCAGCAGTCTTCGGCACAGTATTCGAAACAGAGTCGAGTTAGAGAGAGAGTGAGAGAGAGAGAGATGATGAGAGAGAGAGCGCCAAATGAGAGGGTCAGACAACTAGAAACTTGCGTGGAATCGTGACAACTGGATGAATTATGTGTATTCACTTACCGTTAACTCCTCCTCATTCAATGTTTGCAGAGAAAACTCATTTTCCGACTGCACGCTTGTGAAAAATTTGACCACATATTCGAAGAATTGAGTTATCTGACAATCAGTTTCATTTGTAGTTAACTATAATACATTTTCAAACAAATTGTGCTTTTCGCTATAACAACAACTACAACTCACATAATGGATCTATGCAACGTTGCAATTAAATGCTTCTATTGTTACAAACATTTTCTGCCGAATCGTCCTTGCGCCTCCCCATATCATCTGAATAGCTCGAAATGTAAAGTCAGCGTTCCAGAATGGGGTCAAGTATGAGGAAGTATTATAAAAAGACAAATATTTTCGCGTAATCCCTTTTTAGAGTTCTGAAATTGTATGATGGGAAATTAAAGTAAGAAGAAAGTAAATATTGTGAATAAGAACAAATACGAGTGAAAAAGGGAAATGAGAAATGTTGGATCTTACAATTAGATAACACTTCTTACGTTCTGTACCTTATCTATAGGAGGCGGTAGGGAGAGAGATAGAGCAATGATATTTGTAATCTGTTTCACCTATTCGACAAAGTAAGAGTGAGATGAGAGTAGAGTCTCGAAAACAACTGGTTTAGCGAAAACAACTAGTTGAGAAGGATTGAATTCAACTAGTTGATTTCAATTCAACTGTCCGTTCCGACCATTCTCAACTAGTTAATTAGTTGAAAAGCGGTCAACTAGTCAAATACTCGACGCAAGTCACCTCATCTCATTCTAAGGGGACTCGGAAGATCGAATCGGTGGTTCATTTTACACGGTCCGACCGACCAATCGTGGACCACTATAGGGGTGAAAATGAGTCGACTGGTTGATTTCTTGTCAACTAGTTGAGTTCGACCGCTCTCAATTAGTTGAATAGTTGACAACTGGTGAAAGTCAACTAGTTGACAGGAAATGAGTAAACTAGTTTGTTTTCGAGACTCTAGATGAGAGAGAGGCACTCTCCTCAAATTGGAAAGGAATGAGTCTAAGAGATTCAAACGCAAACGTTGTTGTGTTTCGTCCGAGTCTATTTATTCGTGTTCAGCGTTCATATTGCATAGTACACAGAAGAAAAGTGTTTATGGGAGACTATCTGACTCAAGCAAATTAGTCCAGGCTGCGCGGAACTGTCAACTAGGGTGGCCTAATCCGGGCCAGCCCGGGACCGGGACCAAAAACGGTACCGGTCCCGTTTTCGGTCCCGGTCCCGATACCGGTCCCGCACGGGTCCAAAAATCCATTTCGGTCCCGTTTGGTCCCGCTGGTCCCGCGGGGACCAGCGGGAAAAAAACCGGTGATGGAAAAATACAACACAGTAAGAGGAATCGCACTTGAATCGTGTTTATTAACATGCAATATCACTAACAAGTGCTTCAAAACTAATATTTCTACCTGCGTTGCTACAATATGACACGAGAAACTATCCCGAAAGTAGCGGAAAGGAATAAGAAATTAGGATTAGACAAATTAGAAAAGCGTAGAGAAGCGATAGTTTTTGAAGATCAAGGCTGAGGGTTCCGTCGACGCCATCTTCGCTGAGGTCGTCAAGCACTTGGAAAAGGCTGTGAAGGCTTGAATCGGCTCCCTCGAGAAGATTATCGATTGATCGACCAACCCCCCCCCCCCCCCTGCGTGATATGAAATAAACTGATACTGACACTCAAAAAGACAGCCATGAATCTTCTGAGAGGCAAATACAAAATCTCTAAACTCAAACCACATCATTTCAGTTATTATTACACAAGAAATGGAATAAGTATCGCTAATGCTGGCTCACATGCCAACTATAGACACCATAGTTTCTTTCCCAGAGCGGCTAGGCTTTTCTCAAAACCCGGTAATCAAATCAGTTTCTCTGCATGAGCGAACTTCATACATGACCCCCGACCTCTCATGATCTCACTACGTTATCGTACATTCTTCTCTCATTTTATCGTTTTCCTCTTTCTATTTGTAACCGCGTTTTCTTTGAACACGCATAAATATATATATATATACCTTTAAAGAAGAAATTTTTTTTTAAATATTTTTTTGAAAAAAAAATTATTTTTTTCGGAAAATTTTTTTCCAAAATTTAATGGAAATGTGTTTGGAGGGACCCCTTGTCCCCGAAATGCTATTTCACTTTCACAAAAACACTTATCCGGGCTCAAATACATTTTAAAAGTATTCTTACAGTGGTCCCGCGGGACCGGACCCGCGGGACCGGCAGTGGACCCGCGGGACCAAAACGGTCCCGCGGGTCCCGGGACCAAACGGGACCGCACTCTCGCTTTTTGAGTCGGTCCCGGGACCGCGGAATTCGGACCCGGATTAGGCCACCCTACTGTCAACCAAGTGTCGCGCCGTAAATAACAAAATCGCCAACCCCATTAGGATTGGCAGATTGGTTGGCCGATTCTTGAATTCACAGGTTCGTTTTCATCCCCTCAAACGTGGAGCAAAAGGATTGCATCGGCCGGGAATCGAACCCGGGCCGCCCGCGTGGCAGGCGAGCATTCTACCACTGAACCACCGATGCTTGTCAATAGTTGCTCAAATTTTTCCTTTCAGTCATCGGCGCACTTCCTTTCCTCATTGCAATCACGGTGGTACTCGCTATCGAATACGTCAAATTGCGGAAGATTAGGATATTTCGTAATATAAATTACGTTCCAAGAACTGACAAATCGATCCTCATACTGAAATATCGGAGGAAAAACATTGCCTAATGATGGTGTATTCTTTTGTGTTTTCTGCACTACGTCGATGTAAATTCTCCGCATTCCCTCCGATCAAAACCCGTTGTGAAATGTCCCAACTTTCAATCGATAAAATCAAACAAAATTTATCAGCCAGGATTCGTCTTCAATGATAAACGCGATGCGTAATAAGAAATTCGTAAACGTGGGAATAAATTGGAAAATTGAAACTTCAAAAGAACAATTGAGAGCGGGAAAAAATGATGGAACTTCTAGGGAAGCATGCAAAAAAACTGGAGATGGGAATAAAGTGAGGGGTGTATTACTGAAATTACTTCGACTTCAAAGTTACTTGGTTACTAATCACTGCCAATTAAATATGGGAGAGATCATTAGCAAAACGAAAATCGGATTATAGAAAGCTTAAATGATGCTGGGGTAGGGTGGGGTAACTGGGATGTGAGACGGCGAAAAACGGTCAAACATTAGCACGGTAGAACACACAGTGGTCATAGCATAGAGC
The DNA here is from genome assembly GCA_036245785.1 of Pristionchus fissidentatus. Lineage (NCBI taxonomy): Eukaryota > Metazoa > Nematoda > Chromadorea > Rhabditida > Neodiplogasteridae > Pristionchus > Pristionchus fissidentatus. The sequence continues at coordinate 10,310,022 of BTSY01000005.1, read as the reverse complement.
GTGGGTTCGGAATTTGGGGAGCTACTGTAGTTATACTGTGGGTGAGGATACTGTAGAGGGGGTGACTACGGTACTTCTGCGGCCGGGACATAAATAGGAATACTGTAGAGCGGGGGTACTGGTTCGGGTAGACTACCGTATACTGGAGGAAGGGATAAGGGGTCTCGTCTAATCCGTGGGAGTGGTCGCCTCCTGGGGTGCTCCTCCTCCTCCTCCTCCCTCTTCTACCACCGTCTCCTCTGCCACTGCCTCGACTCCGCCTACATCAACAACGACTGTCTCAGTGTCGTCGACCATTGAGAGTCCGCCATCGACCACACCACCGCCACCCACTTCGACCGTCTGCAATTAATAATGGATAATAATGAGACGAGTGAATAATGAATTATAAATTTACAAAATCTATAACTGTTAAGGTATTCATTACCTTTTGTTTCGATTGTTTAAGTAAAGTAAACGGGCAATAAATCCGCAGAATATAATATCAGTGCGAAACGCGCATGCACCTGGTGATGCATTATGTCTCGTCTAGGGCAGAGTGTGAATAATCAATAAAACAGCGATGCTCGCTGCCCCTCCCCCTTTCCAATCTTGATTTCCCGATTGTGGTTTCGCAATATTAACCCCTTCGCAAACCCTTCTAGCATATATTACTGCCAGATACGTGAGCATCGCTGAATCATAAACAAAAAAATATTTGTTTCTACTGTTAGGGGCCACAACGTGGTCAGCGGAAGTGATCGACTGGGGTAGAATGTAGTGTCAAAGTGTGCCTACATGTCTGATTAAGACAAATCTTTTGGATTTAGGTCGATATCTTATCTCTGAGCCGAGCTACACCTCAAAAACCACGCGCGCTTTGACTGTTGTGAGAGGGAGAGAAGACGCGACGAGAGGGGGGAGGGGCGGAGCCTATTACCACATCTTTCTAGGGGCATAGCGCGCTTAATTAGAGATATTTTGATGGTATGCCAGAAGATAAGTAGTTTATGAAGGCATGGAGAGTACGATGGCGCATCATTTTGGAGGATTGCGCGTGTTAAAGCGCCACGGGAGTGCAGGAGCATAGCGCGCAATTGCAGAGAGCAAGCATCTGCTCTCATGGCGCGGTGGGTTGAGCGTTTGCTTTGTGAACGGGTTCTCGCAGGTTCAATTCCCCTTTTGCGAAAACCATTGCTATTTACAGTAAACCGTACTGTTGATACTCTCGTACTCTTAAAACCCCTATTTTCACGCACTATTTTTGCAAACGAAAGCACAATTCGGAGTCGCCGATTTTGATTTCTTTTTCTCTTGTAATATTCCCATAAAAATCAAGAGAATAGAATGCGGGTATATCAGGAGTTGTGAGTTCATTATTAAGCCCAATTTCGACGATTTCGAAATTAATTTTCACTTTTTCGACACCTCAACGTTCTCTGATCATCCCTGATATAGGCAAAATCGATTGCGCTCTCCAAGAGCTCCAAAACAAGCCATAATATGACTCATATCGTTTCGAATTACGCTTGTGCTCTCGAATTTTCATTTTTTGTCAAATCCGGGTGCGCGAGAAGTGGGCGGACGTTGTGGACCCTATCTACTGTATATCATATTGCAGGCAAGCCGATTGCGCGTATGGTGTGTATAATAGACGCGCGAAACCCGCATTCGCCTAGTAGTATTTTTTTAAACTAAATAGTCATTCTCGATACTCCTCCTACCGTACCTCTCCCTCTCCTCCGTCTCCATGGTGATCTCCCTCCTCTTCCTGTCCTCCTCCCACTGCCTCTTCCATCTCGTCGGTCTCGAAGTCATTCGTCACAATCTCCACTCCAAAGTCCTGCAATTGATGGTTATTCAGGAATGCGTCATTGTTTTTTTAAATAATTTAATTGCTTTCAAGTTTCTTACAGCAATGGATTAATGTTTAATGGTTTAATGCATCGGTACTCCCGAACTATTGCATCAGAGTTAAGTTTGTTCCAATTGTAGTCCATGTGAAACACGAGTCAAACTTCTTTTACAAAACACTCTATCATCTTCCCTAATAGCCAAGTCGCCCAAATATCTCATGAAAACTATCCGAAACATATTTTTTCCTTCAATAGAATATAATTATAGTACCATACTATCAGTCGCACTGACCCTTCTGATATTGTCCAACACCTTCCTCTCGTTCCTCTCAACGACCATCCTCCACAGGTAATCCAGAGTGTCGTCCTCACCGTCGACGCCCGTCTGCCAAATTTATTCATTAATAATTACAATCATTAATACTTATTTTTAAAAATATATATATATTTATTGATTACAAATAATATTGTAGCGAAATGGGAGACGTGTAACGAATTGTCCGCGTTCCCCAAGGGTCATACCAGTCGAGAGAAACCCGCAAGCGCCAAGTAGGCCACAGATACAATGTTAGGTCACATGTTGCCCACGTATCAAACTAGTGCATTTTGGGACGCTTACATATGAGAGACTATCTGAGTCGATCGAGATATGGCCGTACAACCAAAAGCTAACCTATGCTGAAAACATGCTCCTAGGGTAAACTTTGTGCGTAGAGACCGAAAATGGACATGAGAAGTTTCGTAGATCAAACCCGGCTGAGATATGTTTCATGACATGTCCAAAACTGAAATTTTCAACTTTGGCTAAACGCAACCAAACCTTTTACATAGTTATATATTATGAAAGCGCTCACTAAAAGAAACATTTTTCATGTTATGGCCAAGTTCGTAACTTATCTGTGAAAAAAGCTATAATTTTTTGAACAAATAATTTTTAAAAAATTATATCACGTCGTTTTCGTCCGCACTTTTAACTGTGTCCATTCGATTGCGCGTGAACAATTACCCCTCTGCGCAAGAAAATAGCAAGATTCATTTTCTGGGCCTTGATCAAATCATTCGATGAACATACTCTGTTGCTCAAAATCGCTGTGATTTTCAACAAAATAATTTATTATGAAAGTATACAAAACTCGCACAGCGAAATATTTTGCAGACTCACTAAACTACATAAACTGAAGAAATTAAAATTAACTCCACTCATTTTGGATGAAATAATTTTTGATCTCAAACCATGAACCCCGGGTCATGGTGAAATTTCAAGAAAATATTTTTCGACAGATTTCCAGTTTTGAGTATTCTACATAATTATTTCTCATATATACAACATATATACCACGTTTTGGTATTAGATGTCAAACGGAAGAGAGAAAAAACGAAAAATATTTTTTCGGTTTTTGACCATGACCCGGGGTTCATGGTTTGAGGTCAAAAATTATTTTATCCAAATTGAGTGGAGTTAATTTTAATTTCTTCAGTTTATGTAGTGTAGTGAGTCTGCGAAATATTTCGCTGTGCGAGTTTTGTATACTTTCATAATAAATTATTTTGTTGAAAATCACAGCGATTTTGAGCAACAGAGTATGTTCATCGAATGATTTGATCAAGGCCCAGAAAATGAATCTTGCAATTTTCTTGCGCGGGGGGTAATTTTTCACGCGCAATCGAATGGACACAGTTAAAAGTGCGGACGAAAACGACGTGATATAATTTTTTTTAAATTATTTGTTCAAAAAATTATAGCTTTTTTCACAGATAAGTTACGAACTTGGCCATAACATGAAAAATGTTTCTTTTAGTGAGCGCTTTCATAATATATAACTATGTAAAAGGTTTGGTTGCGTTTAGCCAAATTTGAAAATTTCAGTTTTGGACATGTCATGAAACATATCTCAGCCGGGTTTGATCTACGAAACTTCTCATGTCCATTTTCGGTCTCTACACACAAAGTTTACCCTAGGAGCATGTTTTCAGCATAGATTAGCTTTTCCTTGTGCGGCCTCTACAGTGAGAATCTCAATCGACTCAGATATTCACTCATATGTGACTCACATTGGTCTGGGGATTTCCTTTTACTGTTATACTGTTGAATTTTACAGCAAGCCCACAAAGTATAACGTTTCCTGCTTATGCTAGTCAAACGAAGACATGTAAATAGATGCCTTCATGTGTCTGTCCTGCACTCTCTCGCTATGTTAATCTGATTTACATGCAAAGTGCAGAAGTGCCTATCTTCGCTAGCGAAGACCTATTTGACGTATATGTCTCGTAGTGCATCCATTGCGGGACGCGTGTATAAATAGTCAGATATGAACGCTCCACAAACAATATCGTATGTGCGACACTTTTACTCTACAGATAGAAGTCTAACCATCTGAGCTGTTTACCTTTCTGAGCTGTTTATATTTCGCCTATGTCTCACATTGCCAACGTTAATTTAAATATACTGATTGTACTTGTCATCGCTTCTCGATCAGGCTGACAACACATTTGCTCTCTAAACGATCACGCGAAACTCCCATTCACCAAGTAGTACAAAAATGCCGGGATGCTAATAACATTTTGTTGGAAAGTAAAAGCCCAGATGATCAAAGCCATATAATATGTCGACTCTTGTTCTACTCCTGGGGCACGTAGTCACCTAGTTTCAGTCCAACCTATGAATTCGATCGACATCGCCTAAATACCATACCCCTACCGTACCTGAGTCTGGATGAACTCCATAATGCGCTCTCTCCTTCTCGCCTCGACGACGCGTGGCGGTCCCGCCGCGCCGCGTCCCATCATTCCTGCACATTATCGATTTTTTTCCACTGTTTCTACAATAACCCACACTCATCTCCAATCAATAAATGTAATTCAAGCATTGTACTTCTACAACGCACACTCTGCCTTTACCCTATCTCCTTCCAATCCCTATATCAATCAATATCCCCACAGCTACCGTACCTCCTCTTCCCCTCCGTCCTCCGATGCCTCCTCCCGATCCGCCGGGTGCGGGCGTGCTTGCAATCTCCTCCGAGTGGCCGACCTCAATGGACGCGTCCGCCACCACGTCGATGTACGGCTCGCCCGATTCCTGCGCGCGCGATTATTGTTTAACGTAATACTTGTACACTCAAACACGACAGAAATATCTACTCACTTTAATTTATCTTCTTTTATATCTACTCACTTTAATTTATCTTCTTTTATATTTCATCTAAGTCATTTGTTTTCAGCAACCGCTTTCAACACATCTTAGCAAGAAGAAAGCGCTTTCGATAATCATACCAAGGTCACGAAAAGTCATACGGATTTGCAAATTTTAAATCTCTCTTATCAGACTCATGTTCATCGTCCTGAGAAAAGAGTGCTTTCGTAAAATTATACCAATGTCACGAACGCGCATACACATAGGCATAGGTCGAAAGGTATGTTAAAAAAATGACGAAGCCAACCCGAATTTTGAGAATTTATGGTGAAAATAATGCAAATCCAACCCGCATTTTCGGTTTTCCATGCTCGTTTTTGCCAATTCCAACCCGGATTTTTTTTGCCGCAACGCACCCTTTCGACCTATGCACATAGGTATGTGAAGCGCATTGATCAATATGTTGAAACTCTAGTACGCGCTAATAGACTGCTGCGAGAATCTACAGTATCTGAGCTACCGTATCATCCTCCTACGACTACCGTATGCACTCACATCGTACGTGTATCCATCGTACTCCTCTCCCTTCCTTCGGTTGCGCAGCAGAGAATCGGCAGCTGACGAGAAACGAGGCGTCGGCTGAAATTAGGGAATAGTTTAGCTTTGATCTGTAATCTTTAGCATTTGTTTATTTCAATTTTGTTTCGAAATTACAAGTCTTCGAACATCTCAAGTATAATATTTTTTCAGAGTAGAACCCGGGGAATTCATGCAACAACGAACAAACAAAACCCATTTTATTTCAGGTAAGTCATCAAAAATAAAATATCAGTCCTCGATTCTCTATCAATGCTTTCCTACCGTACCTACCTTGTGTACGCCGGGTCCGGGAAGGATGGCGCCCTCGACGGGGTTGGGCGGCAGCGGGCCCTGCGGTCTCGTCGGGTCGCGCGGACGCGGGTGCGACTGTAGAGAAAATGACTACTTTTCGAGAAGTGGGAAACGTCGCCGCACCACGCGCACCCAGCACACCACAACTTACGAAGAATCTGGGGACGTTGCTCTTCGGCTCCTCCATCTGGTCGTCGTACTGCGCCCACTCCGGATGCTGCGCAGACAGAGATCGTCGTTAGACAAAAGGAAAAAGGGGCAGGGGTACGGTAGATGTACATTTTTGCGAATCGAGGACTGACTATAATTCCTAGTGGCGATGATGACATACCTCAAATTCGTCCTTGTACGCGCCCTTGTACATCATGCGTCTGTGCGAGGGCGGACGCATCGACTTGGAGATGTTGTAAATCTGCAACAACAATAATTTGAATTTAGGAATTACCGCCAAAATAATTTTTTTTAAAAGCCCAAAGTTACCGTACCGCTCTCGAAGTGACGCTAGGCGATCGATCGTTGAGCGCGCTTGCTACCTCTCCCGCTGCAAGTGCATGTTTTACATACTTCATCAAACGATCATTCGAAATAATTGTAAGTGAGTTATTTCGATCAGGGGGATTACTTTAGTGGGATGCTTATCAGGATAAGATACTGTAGTGGGATGCTTATCAGGATAAGATACTGTAGTGGAATGCTTTTCGGGGAGGGGTTACGGTAGTGGGGGACGGGTACCCGTACCTGGTCTCTTCTCTATAAGCAGTCGCTTCGCCTCGTCGCGCAGCGAGGGCGGCATACGGTAGAACGGCTGCATTACGGTAGTCGCGTTGCCGTGCGGGACCTGGCAAATTGATAAATGAATAACAATTACACTTTTTGGATACCCAAGTATTGCATATTACTTTTTTGCACAACTATTTAAAATCTATTATGAAATGTGATCACATAATGATGCAAAACAAACGAGTCCTATTTAGCTTGTAACCCTTGTTCGCAGCAACAACGTGGATACCCGTTTCCGTAACGCCTCAATCAACCAAAAGTAGAGTTTGTTTGTTCACAAATTATTTATAACACAGTATAAAATCAAACATAATAACCATTTATCGATCACTCCCGTCCTACCATACTCCCCCCAATTCTACAGTACCTGCTGCGGGATCACGCCCTCCTCCGTGTAGCTGTACACGATCATGATGTTGCCGATGATCTCATTGTTAGAGTTGCACGCGTAGATGATCTGAGAAACGATTAATAGATAAGATAGGGGGAGATTACGGAAAGCAGGGAAGCGAATAAATATATTGATGGTGGGGGAAGTAGGATCCAAAGAACCATCGAATTTGGCGGACAAGTCGCACCTTAGTAAACTGGTCGAAACCTCAAACCCACTGCTTTCTGTTTCTTTTTATCAAAGAATTTTTTTCTTGCTAGTTGGCGTACTCACACTTGTTTGAAGAAATATATAAATAAATAAGAAGCATTTTCCTTATTTTCATATGCCAAAGAACAAAAAGAGAAAAATCACATCTTCATAGCTTAATTGAAGCCTCAAAACAGCAGGTTTCAAAAATCCTACACGGTCCTTCCTCCTCACAATGAATTTTAAAAGGTGCTGGGCTATATAGTGTGACGACAAATACTACCGTAGGCACATCAATAAACACTACCTTAACCCCTAATAATAAATGCTACCGTACCCTCTTCTTGAGTCGCGGACATCGCGGTAGGACGGCGTAGTAGACGACGAGAAAGTAGGCAGTCTGCTCCCATCGAGTGCCGCCTACGTATCTGAGAGAGACAATGGGTAACTGTGTATCGATTGCACATGAATTGTTCCCTTACAACGCGTGGTTAATAATTTAGTGAATCACATTTCATCAAACTGTATTTTAGTTTCGGGAGGGGAACAACCCCTTCAGTTGCGTGTTTTAGGCAACCTTCAAAACAGAAATGCGAGACTATAGCAATGTCATAGTTCCAAATCATTCCAACTATGAATAAAATAATGTCCAACCTGAGCACTCCATCTCTCGACTTCTCCACAGGCAGCTTCCTCGACTTCGGACGCGTCGCTTGAGGGAGACGGGCTGAAATAAACATTGTACCGTATGCCACAGTATCCATTCATACCGTATCCCGCCTTATCAATTTCTACCGTATAACAAAACATCCATTTTACCGTATTCGACCATAACCATTTCAACCATATAAAGCGATATCAAATAATCAATAATTTATCACGCTAATCATAGTCTCACCTATAGTATTACCCAAGTACTACTCCCTCAATCGATACCGTACCCCCCTGACTACCGCATCCACTCACAGTCGCTCCAGGGTGCCATGCCGTCACAGGTGAGATTGCGCGGGTCCATGTCGGCGCCGGACACAAAGTAGACAAAGTCGCCCTTGTCACCAATCAGAGGAGGGAAGAGGGGCACGGTGTGGTTGAGCAGACCGTTGCGCTCCCTGCAAGAGGATTGCGTCATCAATAGGAAATGATTATATGAGAGTATGAGAGCGCGTTAGCAATATATGGAAAACTACAATCAAATGAATGCAATAGGGACGCTAGAGAGGATAATAAGTTGAATATACTCAAAAGCCCTTAACCCACAATATCGGGGTTTCAATGTGCGCATCTAAATGGAAAGTAGGTAATGATTGTAATAGATTGATGTTAGCAATTTTCAAAACAATTACGGAGCAACAACATGCAATAGAGACGAGACGCTAAAGATGGAAATAAAATGAACACTCAAAAGCCCTACATCTCTTTAAAGGGACAGTAAACGCACAAATTCTTGTTCATTTGGTCCAATTTCCACGAGCGACGTAGGGATAGAGATAATGTGCACCCTATCGGATATCAGCCCAAGTGTAGCAGCGGTAAAACGTTAGCATAGCAATCGTGAGGTCGCGGGTTCGATACCCACCCTACGTTTTGTTTCTTCCAACGGGCCGAAAGTCGTGGCGAGACTTGTTGTTTAACGATTTAAGTATCGGCGTTTTTCCCCGTTTTCGTAAATTTCCTCCCAAAGCCAGAACCGGAAAACCCAAAAACCGTATCCACCCTGTTAACAAACTACGCAGCCACCTTTTAGCACACACTCCACTGAGTATCACACGCTTCCATTCACCAACCTCTCGGGAGCAGATTTACGCCATTCTAGGCTTTTTGTTCTGGGGAACATCCCACCCGCCCGCCCAAGATCCTCCACCCCTCCCCCCCCCCCCCCCCCCCCCCCGTTGTTACTAACGTCTAATGCATATCACAAGAGACTATCTGTAAAGAAACGAGTGGATGAGTAAGAGGATTTGTCATGCAGGCCCAATCGGAGAGCTGCTGAGAAGCATCTACGGTACGGTGGGACAAACCGACCCTTCTCTCCAGCCTCTGCTCGTCCAATCGATAGAAGGAGCCAAAGCAAGCTCTACCATGCGCGTGTATTCAGGCAGCTTCGACAAGCTACGGTAAGCGCGGTCTATATAGAAACACCCCCCCCCCTTTTTCTTCCCTGTTAATAGATTCACGTCGGGATAAAAATTCGATTTCAGAGCGTACGCGAGGGAGAGGGGCCTCGACCCGGCGTGCCCGACCTCACTCGTTATCTTCTCTCTACGGCAAGTCCAAGAAGGAAAAGGTCTCGCCACCCTCAAGACCCTTTCCGCCTCCTTCAATCACTTTGTCGCCTCCCCACCCCCTCTCGTATCTCAATTATTGTCATATGTCCACCAGTCCTCCCGTAGACAGACTACCGTATCCCACCACGGCCATGTCCCCCGTTCCCATGTCGATAGACTTGTACAGTACGCCTCTCAGAATCCCTATGATCTACCAGTTCTTCGCGCTGCAGTGGGAGCCGCCCTCCCTTTTGCCGCTCTTTTGAGAGTAAGTGAGTTGGTATCCCTTCGATGGGATGACCTGAATTGGTCCGAGGGAAGACTCGGAGTGAGAGTGAGGAGGGCCAAGAACGACCAATTCGGCGAAGGAAGGGAGACCTTCGTCTCCATCGAGAACCCTTCCCCCGTCCTATCTCTTTTCCAACAGTATAGATCCCTCACGGCTTCCTCCCCCTGGCTCTTCCCCTCCCTCACCAATCCCGAATTGCCCATCAAACCCGACTCATTCCGTCAAGATCTCACCCAACTCTGCTCCAGAGCTGGGGTGGAGAGAATCACCCCCCATCAATTGAGGTCAGGAGGAGCGATGGACTCAATTCGAAGAGGAACTCCAATCGAAGCAGTGCAGAGAAGGGGGAGATGGAAGTCACTCGGAGGTCTCAATCCCTACCTAGAGGATACGGTAGAAGCACAAGGAGGAGCGCTCCCTCTCTGACCCTCTCACTCTCTCACTCGTTCCTTTGCCTGTTCATGTTCTCACTCTTTTGCTCTCATTTCATATTACACCTTCATGTTGTTCATTGTCTTCTAGCTGTGCCATCAAGTCCTCTCTCCTTTGCCCCTCCCCACTTTTCTCGCCTTCTTAGTCGAATTTTTCCACCAATTGCTTCATTTTTCCCGCTCGTGCTTATCCGTACACGTATTTGTCCATCTCTCTCGGGTGCCTAGCACCCGGTTCTCACGTTGTAAACGTAACTTGCCCAGAGACACAAATAAAGCCGATGCCGTAATGAGTTAAACATCGGTTATCACGTACGGAGTGAGAAACGAACGACGGCAGTGATAACTTGAAATTTGCGGGAATTCAACGGTGCCTTTACTGTCCCTTTAACACACAATATCGGGCTTTCAAAGTACGCATTTAATTGTGATAGTTTTTAGACCTTCAATGAATAGTTCTCCTACGATAAGAATCTCAAATTCATAAAATAAAGGCAACAATTTCTTCTCATAAGCAGGATCCAAACGTAGGGCTCCACTGTTCGCAGTACTAGATCCCACAGCCGACCCTGTCAGTGTGCGCACCTCATCATTTTAACTAGTAATGCTCAAATCTCGAACTATTATCCTTGGAAAAATGTATTAGTACATTCCCACATCCGCGTACCCCTGCAGTTTCGAACCCACTAGCCGCATTGTTGTTTCAACTTGCGCATTTAACTATTACAACCACCGAGCCTTCGATGGATCGGAGTCTGAATTTCAATAAAACATACAGCATGTATCCCCTATTGACGCAGTAGTGCAACTGGCGGTTCCTGTCCATGAGGAAGGCGGGGTCGATGAGAGGCACGTATACGCATTGGTCCCGTGACGAACCCGACGCCGCGAAATCGAACTGCAACCTCAGGGGTTACGGTAGCCGTAGGTGGGGATTACGGTAGACCACCATATTTTTATTTGCCAAAGACACAGTAGTCTACAGTAGTCGACAATTACTAAATATACGTCCACATATTCGGGGATTACGGTATACTACCGTATCCACATAAGTCGTGCCAAGACCCCCCCACTCACCGGGCTGTCCTTGTCAATCTCGCCGTCGTCCTCCACGTTCTCCATCTCGAACTGCAATGCGATGCATATTGTCTACCGTCATCCAGTAACACCGTATCCACTCAAGCTACCGTACCCAAATCCCTCCAGTATCTCCTACTCTCATCCTACCGTATCCCCTCCTGTTAATCTACCGTACCTCATCAACATATCTCCTCCTCGGCGCTCTTCTCGTCCAATCAGCCTAGCGTACCCCTCCTATCCTCCCCCCTATCGTACCTCATCAACATCCCTCCTCCGGGGCGCCCTTCTCGTCCTATCAGCCTGTCTGGGCGGATCTCCGGGTTCAGTGTACTCGTAGATGACCATCACATGGCCGAGCACTGCTTGAGCAGTGTTGTCCATCACGTAGAACACCTCAACACGATAGGATATTTTTTTAAATAAACCCCCACCCCATCGCTTTACCTGTTTCACAGGCAAACGGGAACGACTAAATATTTCACATATAATAATAATAAAATACAGAATAAAAAAGTCCCAAACAACATAACCCCCATCGCGCTCCCGTTTCGCAGTGCATTCTACTGCAATTCTGTTCAACGACGGTAATCAGAATAACTCAACCCGATAGAATAGAATTGATAGGAACATTTAAATTATAGGAGAACCCGATAAATATTGTTGTACCGTTTCACATCGATAAAATCCACAAGCAATGTAAGGAACCCGTTGCATGCTGCATGTTACATAATTATTCTGTATTTGCGAAAATTATTTTTAAACATTGAAAATGGTTTGTGACTCGCGGTCCCCTGTCGCTTTCTCGTCGCACATCGCTATTATCAACACAGTCTACACATAAGTAACAGTTTGTGAAACAACAAATAAATAATTAAAATGTGGTGCAAGTATTGATGGGTTGGCTAAAACGACTGAAACCATGTCGAGAAATCTATTTCACTGCGCTTCTATCTGTTCCCAGAAAATAAGAAAACAAGAAAACTAGTCTGCAGTGTCTGCGCTACACCACGCACTTTCCAGGTTTCAATACGCCCCTATCTACCTGGAGTCATGTCATCAATCAGTAGACGCCGCATTGTCGCACATATAGAAATAATCAATAATCACTACCTTCTTCTGCAGTCGCGTGCAGCGCGGCAACGTCGAATGCAGCATCACAAGCACAACCTGGCAAAGAAATCAATCGATAAGCTACCGTACCTTCTGCTACAGCAATCAATAAATAACTCACGATACTACCGTATACCATCCCCCCACTCCCAATCACATGATAGTATGATGATAATCAACAAAAACGATATTCTCACCCCACTACCGAATTTGTGCCCAATCAATAATTCTGGATACTACAGTAACCCGTATCCCCCAATCAATACCTCAGAAGTGCGCCAGTCCTTGCCGGGCACGATGCGGAAGTCTTTGATCGGCGACTCGAGGTGCACTGCAAACGATGAAATATTGACTTTTGGATTTATTTGGATTTGGCACTTGTTTACACAATGAATCTTGGGCTCGGAAACTCGATAAAAGAAGTTAAGTATTAATTGGTACATGTTGAGGAGCCCATTTAGAACCATTTTGCAAGCTCCTAAACTAATTCCACTAAAATATCCCACTACTCTACAAACTACAGTACCCTACAGTATCCCACACCACATCACACACCACACTCACTCGCATCCTTATTGGGCGGGTCGGCGTCTTTCTCCAGTCCGTACTTCTTCACCTTCGTGCGCATCTGCCGGCCGCCGAGTTCCGTCGAATCTGAACGGAGAAGATCGATAATAGGGACTACGGTAGGTCTTCCCGGTTTACCGGCTACCGTACCCCGTCAGACACCACAATAATTCAATAATCGGGGAGTATAAATCAATAATGCTACCGTACCGCTGACGCTCCAGGGCGAGAGGCCGTCCTTGTTGACCGCCCGCAGGTCCACGTTCTCGGCGCTCACAAAGAAGACGAAGATACCCATCTGAAGTTGGGTGATTAGATAGGTCAAACTACAGACTACAAAGTAAGTAATCGAAATATGATAAAACTAAAGGCTACAGACTACAAACCTGACTGCTCAGCGGCGGCATGAACGGTTTGCTAGCGAGCACGATGCCTCTGTCGTAGCTGAAACAAGGCGGATGTGACACAATTAATTTTTATGGCGTATTCCACTACCACCATGATTTATTATCACAAGGTTGTTACATAAATTGTGTGCAACAGGAATGCACCAAGTTGAACGAAATCGACAATGATATCAGAAACTCACGCAAACTGCAGGTCGTTGACGCAATAGCGGAGCACGAGGTTCTTGTCGCCGATGAGACGGCGCGAGCGGCATACAATGTAGCGGTCGCCCATCACCGTTGAGCGCACCGCGCCCTCAAACTACAAAAGACAATCCATTACAATAATCTTAAAAAAGTAATCGAGAACTGACTATTCACAGCATGCTAGTTAAATTGCGATAAATAGCTTATAATTAAATCTATACAAGGACCCAATCGTGAGAAAATAATCAATACTCAATGCTGCAGCTACCGTACCACTTCCAGGTTGGGATCCTGCGCGCCGCCCGGATACTCGAGCCACTCGCGCTCGTCGTCCACGTCAACCTGCAACATAATCGACTCATTTTTGCTATATTACCGTATAACCAGAAAATAGTAAGTAATCGATTCGCCCTCCCTCACATCTACCGTACCCTGCCGTACCTGGTCGTCCTCCTCCATCTCCAGCTCGTCCGCAGCCGCGACCACGTCGTCCTCCATCAGATCCACCTGACAGATATTATTTATTCATCGATCACTCTTCCATTTTTCCCTCAAACTCGTTGATTCCGTGCACCACGCGCTGCACAAGAGGCAAGGTGTGGCATGTCGTACAATGTTGTTGCCAGAATACGGAATACAAAATAGAAAAAAAAGTTATATCTCCCACCTCGACCTCCTCGCCCACATCCATCACGTCCACGTGCATGTCCTCCATTCCCTCGTCCATCTGCAATCGAGAGTAGAGTCTAGTTTCAAATCTGGTGGACCAGAGATCAAGGAACAAACAACAAACTACAACATCCCTCACCTTTCCTCTCAGCGGCGTGCTCATTGTGCCGTCGTAGAACTTGATCGGGCGGTGGCGGGGGACGGCCGAATTGCTGCAAATCAATCAATATTTCTCATGAAATCACAAACGTGTCCCGCCGCACTCCCTTTCTCCCTACCGTACCCCTTGTACAATCCGACTCCTCCTCTCATGTGTGGCATGATCTCGGGCGGGTCGCCCTCCGTCGTGTACTCGTACATGAAGAGCACGTAGCCGAGAATCGTCAGGTTGTTGCGCATCACGTAGTAGATCTGACAATGAGATGATGATACGGTAAGGTTCGGTGGGTCGGATTGCCGATTACGGTAGATAGACAGGTTACGGTAGCCCGCTCACCCTCTTCCTCAGACGCGGGCATCTCGCCAGATTGGTGCACATCTCCATCAGCACAATGTTCGAGCCGCGCCTGAAATCAATCAATCAATCAATAAAATGTAAGTTTACCGTAGCCATAATCAGTTATCAATAGATAACTGAATCAACCGTAAGTGACGTCACTCACCAGTCCTTCCTCGTGACGACGTACTCTCCGTGCTCATTCTGCTCCACTGCCATCTTGCGCGTCTTCGGACGCATGCCTGAATATAATTGCGTGATTTTTAGGTAATTCGGTTTTTTTGCTATTCTAGTTTAGACAACACTTTTGGTCGCAATACTTTATTTGAGAATATAGAGTTTCATTTTGATATAGAGACACATTGTCGATGGTCTAACATGAACAACCGACCTATTCGTTTATCATTATTTCACCCGACCACCGTCGCTATAGATAAGTAAATGGGTTTTTTTTTTCAAAAAAAAATGTCCCGAGAAAGAATTGTCCAACCCATTACAAAGACTGCATACATCTAACGAATGAAGCGTCAATATGTCATGTTTGCTAATATCCGAATGTTTATCCCGCAAAACAAGCAGATTAAATATGTTAAACTATTTATATTTTTTTATTCGAGGGCATTGAAGTAAAATTGTAGTAGCCATCACATAGACTGCATACATCTAATGCTGCGCAAATTTCATGGGTGTAATTGCACCCTCTGAGGGTGGAAAACTCGTGTAACTCAGCTCGAACTGAACGAAATCTCTCCAATCAAAAAGGAAAATGTTCCAAACGAGGCTTGCAAACGAACGAGGCCACGTTTGGAACATTTTCCTGTTAATTGGGCCCTGTATCAAGTTTGGAAGTTGTAGCTTCACTAGGAAAAAAGTTATGAAAGGGTGCATAAAACTGTTTTGCACCTTGCACCCCATGAAATTTGCGCAGCATAACAAATGAAGCTGCAATGTGTCAGGTCTCCGAGTACTCGAAATACGCATGTTTATCCCCCAAAAGAAATAGAATAAATATTTTAAAACTATACACTACATAATATAAATTATAATTGATCAATAACGTTATAAACTCACTAGCACTGGTCCAGGGCGACATAGAGTCCGCGTTGATCGTCGCTTGGTTCACAATCTGCAATCGTGCATCGGTCGATCGATATTAATCAACATAACCCAAATATCAGAATTACGGTAACCCTACCGTACCTGGGATCCCTTGAGGAAGGTGGCGAAGCAGCCGGTGGACGAAATGAGCGGCGGCTGGTTCGGCTTGACCGGATTGACGGCGAAAGGAGGACTGTGAAGCGTATCGATTAATTTTCCAGCAATAATCACGTCTACGTTAGTTATTTCGTAATTCACTACATCCCAATGGTCAAACAAGAGTAAATAGCCCGTGTTCAATTCTACAGTACTCCCTATTGAGCTATCGTACTTCTTATTGCGACCTTATTCAGTACTCTACAACTAGATCCCAAACCCCTCCCCTTCAACTTACATCTCCTCGGGGTGGTTGATGAGGTACTTGAGTAGGAGGCTCTTATCGCTGGTCCAGTTTCCCTTGGCGACGCGAACGAAGGAATCGGGTGCACGAGAAGTCGATTGGATAAGGTCACCGATAAACTGCAAAATGTTATGGCCCTGTGATGTCCAACGGTTCCCCGATTTTTTATTGACTTTTAGGGGGTTTCCCAATTTAGGAAACGCGAGCAAGAATTTTTAGGGTAGAATTAAACACATGTATAGACATAACCACATACATTTTCGCCCGGCCCAGATCTCTCATTTTCACACACTCTCTCGCCTAGCATAAACACGTCAGATATTTCATAAACACGTCAGATTTATATCGGAAGTTCGATAAAACAGGTCAGATAGGGGACAATTCTTACTAAACTCGACATTCTTCGTATTCCTAGATGGGTCTCGAGTCTCTAAACTGTCTGGTTCAAAAAAGTGTAAACCCAGAATCTGGGCCAACGAAAATGTATGCATAACCATAACTATTTGTAGGCCGCCCGTATTCCTAATTTTGCCAATTGCGGCCGAACCTCACGGTGATAAAGAGTTTAGCACTCTCGGCACCTTTAACTACTTTTGGTTGTTACAACATTAATTATATCGAACAAGCTCTATAGTCGCCACTACGTGAAGGACTCGACAGCTAAAATATTTTTTTAAATAAATCAATAACCGTCAGCATGAATGCTTCGAGTATTCCACCACCACAAATCAACAACCCCGCGGCAATTAAGAGTCCGGCGGGTCGTGCTCCGCCTTGTCACTTTCGTGTCTCTACTCCTCTACATTAGCTTGGTGCGAGGGAACCTTTGATTTTAGAGCAGAATGCAAATATTTCCCTACCACAAATCAATCTCTCTCAGATCTCCTCACTGATCCCATATATAAACACCACGTGGACAGCAAATTATAGAAATATTTTGCAGAGCGCTCCCGCCCCGGTTTCACTATATTTCATAGTGCCCCCAGCATAAACCAACTTCCCAAATTTTCATGTATTGCGCATCTTGAACTTTTGCATAGTGCCCCGCCATCTGGTTTCCCCAAAATGCAGAGCGCTCCCGGGTGATCGTGCCCATGTATGATAAACACCATCGATGGGCAAGGGTTATTGCTGGTAGATCAAGTGGGAGAGTCGGTGACAAAATCTGGCGAATTTGAGCAAAGAGCTGGAGGAACTGATCCGAAACCGGGACGTGTTTGCGGCTACAAGCGGGGAGCGTATTGTTGTTGGCTACACCCTAGCCCATGTGTGACCGCGAGTCAATAATCCATCGATGTCTGCTAAAATAAAGTATTAATCAATAATCTCTCTCACCGGTCCCATCTGTGGGTCGTACTGCTGTTCCTCCATGCTCCTTCCTCCGCCCACAAAGTCCATGTTGTCGACGTCGTCAAAGTCATCGTCGTAAAGATCATTCGGATCAAGCAGCGTCATCGAGATACGCGGACGCTCCTGAGAATACAAAAAAAAGATTATCACGGCTTTTTTTATTATTTAAATGCTTACAATTCATAAAATCGATAATTCCTCAACAGGGGTACGAAAATATTCAAATCGTGTACAGTTTAACATTTTAAAGATTTATTTTTCCGCTCTTATTACCAAAAGCTGATTTTACGTTGTATTCTACAGCGTGACACATTGCCGTTTCACGCATACGGTTTAATCAAACATTATGAAGCCACGACTAATCTTGACGTGGCATGGATGGCAAAACAAAACAAAATATATCACAAATGTTATCCTCTCGATCGCTTCTTAGCCTGCTACCGTATCCACTCACATTACTGACGGGGATATTCAGCAGGCTGCGGTTGCCCTCCTCGTCCGTGAATCGCACCATCTCCAGGCGCTGGCGCGAGTACATTCGCGTGCTTCCTGAAACAATGAACAACCTTTTATATATATAAATTTAAATATTTATTTTATTGCTACCAAAAATCAGTTTACACGCCATCGTATCGCGATCCGCCGAGTATATTCTGCTAATCAATATTTCGAGGAATATGGTAAGTAGATCAAGCAATAAATAAAAAAGGGATGGGCGGTCCAGAATCTTCAAACTACAAACTAGAACTAAGGCTTCGGGTCAAAGTAGATCAAGGGCACTACAAACTAAATCTTCCGTTATCTCTTATCGATGCTCCCCCCCCCCTTCAAATGTGTCCCTTCATCGTCAAATCTCACTTATACAGTACAGTACAACTATTTATCGCCACAGCTCAACCTAACAATAAACGAGCTTTGGCATAACAAACTACGCAACGTGTCAACAAAACAACATACAAATATTCACAACAGATCGATTCTAGCATTCCAAGGGGAATCTCAAGTGCTGCTACCGTACCCCATCTCCCCCCTCTTACAGTACCCCTCTATACTCGGTGCCCAGCAGGGGTGGGTGGCCTTCTCTATTGATCGAGCCGAGCACTCGGATCGCCTGCACCGGTGGCTGAGGATGCGGCGTCGGAGGCGCAAAGGGAATGGGCGGGGGAAGGGAGAAATTGCACACTGCACCACGACTACCGTATCCACCACACCGCACACCACGGAACTCCTCCGCATCCTCCTCGGGGGGATACTGTATCATACCGTGGGCGACGATCGATGGCACTGGTCCCGGCTCGATGTAGTCGTAGATGAGCATTGCGAGTCCGAGCAGTGTGCGGTCGCGCGTCATGTAGTACACCTAAATGGAGGGAGGATTACGGTACGCTGTCGGATAGCTGGCCCAGCGGACTATCGTAGAAATAGGATCGTAAACAGTAGTATTACGGTAAGCAGTAATCAATCTGACCCAGGAAACTACCGTACCCTCTTGCGCAGACGGGGCGCGCGCGGCAGCAGCGCCGAGTACTCGACCAGCACGTACAGCGACATGCGCCAGTCCTCGCCCGACACGCAGTACTCGCCTCCTGCAGAGATACGTCAATTTTTTCCTGATTTCATAATTTCGACTATTTGAAATATAAAATCGTATTTTTAATCGGACCAACGGCTAACATGCACAAAAAAACAATGGCGCTTTCACAAAAGATTATTTCAACACAATTTCACAATTAAAAGTAAAGGGTCCACAGATCAAAAATCACTCACCTCTCATGTACACGGCCCACTTGCGCACCTTGGGACGCGTCGGTGTCATGTTCGTGTGCGCGATCGGATCTGCAAAGTTATTTTTAATATTTTTTTTTAATTAATTTTTCTTTTTAAAAAAATTACTAAAAATAACTTTAATTTTTCCCGCTCTCAAACCCCGCCGATTGCGGTTTCCAGACTATCACTTAAACAATTCCGTTTGCTCAAATTCAATCGACTTCACGTGTCATATTCTTTCCAGATAAATTAATAATTCACCATTATTAATCATCACAATCAATCAATAATCAATAATAATTAATCATCATAATCAATAAATAATCAATACTCACGACTGCTGCTCCACGGCGACAGACCATCAGTAGTGAGCAGCTTGGCGTCCTCGATGAGCTTCGTGTCCACGAAACACATGTACGTCGCCACCTGAGATCCCCAATCGATAATTATTTGTATCCAGTACAGTATCCCTATCAATCGATACGGCACACCTGATACTACCGTATTTCTACAGTACCCCAACTCACATTAGCCGTGAGCGGCGGGATGGCGGGCGGGTGCGCGTTCACCCAGTCGTTCTGCTCTCTGAATAAAAAAAATAGAATATCGACTACTACCTCGTTAAAAGACTGTAAAAATTTTAGAACAGAAGCAGATATTCCCGAAATATGTTATTAGAAATTTCATTGTCCACAAATTTGGTAAATAAAAATACGTCTACAGACTACAGTTCCCTCTCTTATTCTCCCCAATCAGTCAAACATTAATAATCATCATAATCAATCGATCTACAGACTACAAACTACACTTACGCTCGATCCGTGTCGTTGACAATGAGAGAGAGGATCATCTCGCGTTTGAGCAGCGAGGGCAGCGATCCCTCGCGCGCCTTGAGGAACTTGTCGCCCATCTCCGTCACGATCATGTCCGGCTCGTACTGCAACAACGAGAGATTGCAGAGATCAAACTACCAAATCAAACATCGGGGAGGTCAAACTACAAACTACAAAGACCGCAGAGGGATCAAACTACACTCACAAAGTCCGACAGAATGTCGGGATTGAAGAGGTAGCGGTGCGAGTCGCGATGCTGGTTGTACATATTGTGGCCCATGCCTCGCGAGTCTGCCAATTGACGATTTGTTTATTCGATACCGTAATACATCGTAATAAATCACGGGGAAATAAGTCTACGACTCGATAAGTTTAAGCTGGCCAGCGATGATTTCAATGTCTAATAGGCGTAGGGAAGCGAAGCGTATAGACCAGTGATTTTCACGGTTCCTGAAATTTTCCGATGCCGAAATATTGACCCCCTCGCATCAACAAGGCGTGCGGAGGGATTGTTAATACAGGGAACCGGAACATCAGTCATCACATTATTTTAGATGGAATCTATCGAAAAGATTGTAATTTTCACTTCCAACGGTGACCCCCTCGCGCGCGAGGGGGTTCCCGAATATCGGGTATGTGAAAAACACTGGTGTAGACTTTGAAAATCGCCGCTCTCCAGGTTCGACTTATGATTATGTAGACTTATTTCCCTGTGAGTACAGTATGCTCTACCGTACCTCTATCAGATCTGGGATCCTGGCTGATCATCCCCTCGTCCTCCTCCTCCAACTCATCGTCCAACATCTGCGAGTGATCGAGAACGACGGACGTGTCCACGTCCGCGACGTCGCGGCCTCCTTCCGCGCGCTTGACGATGTTGGGGCTGCAACCGTCCAGTTATCAATTTCAGATTACCGTACCCTAGTCATAAATTCGCGATGATTCCAAAAACATTGCTTGTCCGATATTAGAGAATACACAATTCTATGAACAATCGACTAGAGTTTGAATTTTATTGTAAATAATTGGCTTAAATCTCTTCATTTCACACACTCTCTCACCAATCGACCGGTGTAAACAGTGTGCGAAAAGAAGAGATCTAGTCAAATTATTTACGCAAATTTCTTTTTTTTTCTACATGCGACTCACTAGCTCTTTCTCGACACCGAGTTAATCGGTCGTCCGCGGTTGCGCGCGAGGGCACCGGAAAGGAGGCCGGAGCGGCCGGCCGCGCCGCCCAGATACGCGTCGTCGTCCGCGTCCTGGCGGCCGCACAGGTCGAGTGAGGGCGGCAGCGGATCCTCGCCCATGCCCAGATCCTCCTGTAATTAAACAGCTATTTATCATCTGATGCCATCATCCCTATGCAATATCACTCCGATTTCGGCATTACTGCAATGTTTGGGGCAAACCAACCTCTATTCACTCAATATTGTCGACTCACACATTATTTGCGGTCAATTTGCTCACTCACTCTTTGGCAGGTCTCAAACACTGCAGTAGTGCCTCGATTTCATCATCCCTATGCAATCACACTCTTATACCTGCAAATGCTCGTGTCCCGCATCAACGACCATCTGCTCGCCCAGGTCGTGCTGCGCGTGCAGGATGGGCTGCTCGAGGTAGACGGCGGGAGCGGCCGCAGCAGCGCCAGGTCCGCGTCTCGGGCGCGCAGGCGACGTCACAACCGACGCCGGCGCCAGTTCGTCGTACGCGCCGCCGCGTCCCTGCTGCTGTTCCTCCTCTTCCTTCGTCAGACCGCTGCCATCCGCGCCGACGCCTGACGAGCGGACGGAGGGCGGACGACCGCGACCGCGCTTGGAGGGAGGCGCTGAAAATGACCGGTCTGTCACAATTAATAAGAGAAGGCGACAACACCTCCTGAGAACGTATCTGAATTTACGAAGAGTTCAAAGAGACTAAATACGTCAAAAAAACGTCAGATTTAATAGTTATGATCTTGTCTCTTACATTGATTCCAACGAATTCGATCTAATACCCCAAGGTGCAGGGTCAAATCTCTTCGTTCACAGAACTTGCGAATCGCGAAGCGTTGACCCCACATAATTCATGGCTAAATCATATATTTCAAGGTAGTCGGAAACGTACAAAGATTGCTCTCGGCGGGTCTCTTCTTCGATGAGGTTGCGACATCCTCGGAGAGCGGGACAACGCGCTTGCTGGGAGAGGGCGTACCCGTCTCACTGCGGCCCGATCTGACCCTATTAATTAATGAATATTTTAATCATATTTCCAACGAAATCCAGAAGCCGCCGTGGAATCTCCCGTGACTGCTAGTTCTCCGCAAATCAACAAAAAGGACAAATTCGCATGCAAAACAACCCTTTCCGTGCACAATGCATCGCGCGCGATCACGACTCGATTTGAATAGTTCGAAACCAATTTTTACGCTAGTTTCCGTCTCAAAACATCGCCAAAGCTTTTCCCGATCTTACAGAATAAAGATAGAGTTCAAATCGTAACCGTTCCCCCGTTTTCCAACCTGGTGCGTGGTGAAGTGTGTGTGCGTGGTGCGCCTCCCACCACGGGCGACGTCTTGTCAACTGCAGAATCTTCGTGATTGGAGGCCTTCTCCTGGTCCGATTCGTCGTTGTTTCGTGCGTAGATGCTGCGAACGCCCACTCGGCGTGAACGCTCCATCGTGTGGCTGAGGGAGATGTCTTCAAATCGTCACACAGCGCAATGGTGTGCGTGACCGCGACGCTTCACACAAGGCGTCGCGTGCGCGCCAAGTTTGAATTATTCTCGCCGGACTACGATACTCACGTGAGTCAGTGACCTGACAGCCGCGATGCTCTCTAGATTTCTAGTTATTGTTTTTACGGTCGTTCCTTCTCATAATTACTTAAACCAACAAACAACTTCGGGTTAAAATATCCCCTTCTCGCTATGCGTGGTATCACTTGTGATGAAAACGCAAGTCTTCATGAACTCAACACCGGAGTATTCACTATAGAGAAATCTTTATTACACCGCCAACACATACCTTACTTTATGTAATATTATAAATCGATATATAGAACATAGTACAATTCGTACTTACAAGTGCAATCGTGGGTAATCATATTCTGCAGTATACGTGTGGTGCAGGGACTCTCACAAACTTGGTGCGCTGGAATATGTATCGAATGGGAGAGTGAAGGGGAGACAGGAAGTTGAATCATCAAGCTTGGGAATCTGTGATTTACAACAAAGAAAACCCACATTGAGGCACTCGGAAATCCGAAATGAATTATGAAGCTTCTCATGTAATACAGGTTCGAGTGGTGCTTATCTGCAAGTAGGGACAAGGAGGTGAATAGAGTAGAGACGATCGAGAGATGAGAGACAGACGGACAGTACGGGGGGGAGAGAATCACTCGTGTGATTTCATATCACATATTGGTATCAGAAAGGGAGCTGATCATAGTACAACAAGGCCCCGATAAGGTCGGTGAGAGAAGGGATAGAGGGGGAAACAAAGCATGCAGGCGTGGTACCTTCTGGAAACGGCGACCTGACAATAGTCAACAGTTAGCAGACAGCTCACGAAAGAGGGGATGAAAGATGGTTGGAGGGCCCTAGTTGAGATGGGCAAAGTGACGACGAATGACAAATCTTGCTCAGTTATTGGAACAGCATTGCTTCTTTTGCGTGTTCTCGGTCGAAGCGATGTCGATACCCGACGATGGCAGGGGAACGACGCGGTCGCCTGATAATCAATATTATTAAAATCACAATCTTAAGTGAATATTGATAATTAAATTCGTAAATAAGTAACACAAACGTTAATAATCTAGAGTAGACTAGTTAGATATAATAGAAAAAAGTATACAGGGAGAGAAATGGAAAATATGCTTACCTCCGACGTGCTTGTTCGAGACAGACTTGTAGATCTCGGTCAAAATGTTGGTGAACGCAGCCTCGACGTTTGTGCTGTCCAGGGCAGAAGTCTCTGGAAAAAATCGTTCATTTATGAAACTGGTACTATGAAAGCTATTTGTAACCATTTTTTCACAAGATCACGCATATTCCAGAAAGAAGAGAAATAAGCTTGACGAAGCTTCTCAGTTTTAACGGACATAACAAAAGATAAAGTAACTAACCAATGAAGGACAGTTGGTTCCTCTCTGCGTAGAGTTTCGCCTCGTCCGTGGGAACTGCTCGGAGATGTCGCAGATCGGACTTGTTTCCTACTAACATAATGACGATGTTCTGATCGGCGTGATCTCGCAGCTCCTTCAACCAGCGCTCCACGTTCTCGTACGTCACGTGCTTAGCTGAAAATGAGAACACATATCATAAAGGGCTCGATCAATAATCTCTCTTATCATAAAGACTCCATTACATAAACAGAGGTTAGTCGAAACGTAAACACATACCGATATCGTAAACGAGAAGAGCTCCGACCGCTCCGCGATAGTAGGCGGAAGTAATCGCTCGATAGCGCTCCTGTCCTGCAGTATCCCAGATTTGGGCCTTCACAGTCTTTCCTTCAACCTGAAAATTAGACATTTTAATATTATATATTCAAGTGTAAATAGAATTATTTAGATATAAAAAAGAGGAAACTTACTTGAATACTGCGGGTAGCGAACTCAACTCCGATAGTGGACTTGGACTCGAGGTTGAACTCATTACGAGTGAATCGAGACAGTAGATTAGATTTTCCGACGCCAGAGTCTCCGATCAGGACAACTGAAATAATGCTAGTTTGTCGATGTTTTTCTGAGTCAGATCACGGGAGGGAAGACAAATCGATGGCAATTGAAAGTGAATCATCCGTCGACTCTCGATAGAAACTTGGAAAGCGCAATGAGCATGCATTTCAAACCCCGATTTGATGGATGGGAGAGTAGCGCCTATGCATGAATTATGAGATTGTTCCGCTATAATCGAAGCCTTGGGGAGAGGTGGGGCGATTAGTGGGTGCATTGCTCAATTATCTCCCCGAGCAAATTGCAACAGCACGTTCATTAGCATACTTAGACGATAATGAGGTCGGTTATAGAGACGCTTTGCAATAGTCAATACCACAAAAGAGAGAAAATCTGTCTCCCACGTCTGCATACAGAACGAGCATAATCCAAGATAAGGCAAACCAGAGAGAGCACAGAGATGTATACAGTCAAGGCTTTCGCCTACTCAAACCAAGCGAAGACTAGTTGCGTAACCGCCGATGATGAATATATTTAGGACCACAAATACAACAGATAAAGAGATGTAAAATCGATTTGAACTGACTCACCCGGATTTCACAACCGGCTATGCCCACGCCCAAATCTAGAGCAAAGATAATCGCCTAGGGCGGAAACGGAACTGAACGAAAGTACACCAAACTCGCGGAAAATTGCGTTTTTTCTTCATAAGTAACGGGTTAGATTGACTGAATTAGACCCCGAATTCGACCGAATAATGGGCCAAAACTAAGTTTCTAAAAGTATAACATACCCTTGAACAAGTAGTCGTATTCGTCATCGCGGGATCCCATCTCAGAAGATTAATCGCCCTGTAACAACCACAATTATGAACCTTAGATAACACAAGAGGTGAACAGGAATGCACGTGATCTGATCACCACAGAGGCAACCGAATTCGATCCAGAATTACACATGAAACGAATGCGATAAGAATTTAAGTGATATATGTCCAACTGGGCTAGCTACATCGGCATCCGGAAAAGAACAAAGCAATGGAAAATGACCACACCGGGGAGAGAACGACGCCTTTCTCAAGTAACGGTAACCAACTCGACATCCCCCTTGCAGCCGCAACGCAACCGCAACGCGCCAGCCCTGTCATAGTCGTCTCAACTCCCACCACGACTACCATATTCGTGCCATATTCGCTGCACTGAAAATGAAGACTTTTTCTTTTTCACTCCTATTTTTGTTAAATTCTACGTCATTTTGCTAATATTATGTTATCATTACCGTTGCAAACCCTTACCAGATAGTTTGGCCGTTATTTCATTACATCGCGCATTATTTAAAATCATATACTAAACTTTTCTTTGCAGGGTACCACCGCCATCACCATGGTTGAGTAAGTTTTTTCTTTATTTTTTTTTGATTATTGAACTTTCTTGACGTACTAATTTTGCAGGGCAAAGAAGCTGCCCCAGGTTCCCGAGTCCATCCTCAAGAGGAGAAAGCTCAGAGCCGAGCAGAAGGCCAAGGTTACCCAGAACCGAGTCAAGCTCGCCAACGTGAGTTTTTTCATTGCCCTTCGTACACGACACAATTAATTTAATTGTAACCTTATTCTTTTTGCAGAAGGCCAAGGAAAAGAAGCAGAAGATCTTCAAGCGCGCCGAGAAGTACGTTGCTGAGCACAGACAGAGAGTCCGCCAGCAGCTTTCTCTCCGCAGAGAGGCTTCCAAGGTTTGTTATCTATTTCGTTGCATTGTTTAGCGCGCCAACAATTTAAACTATCTTTCAAAAGTTTGTTTTTAGACCGGAAACTTCTACGTTCCCGATGAGCCCAAGCTTGCCTTCGTTATCCGCATCCGTGGTATCAACCAGATGCACCCCAAGCCCAGAAAGGTTGGTAATTCTTTAAAATGTGGTTGAAACTAATTGTGAGTGTCTTGTTACGCGTTTTCATAAACATAATTAATGTTTTTTCTTTACAGGTCCTCCAGCTCTTCAGACTCCGCCAGATCAACAACGGAGCCTTCATCAAGCTGAACAAGGCCACACTTCAGATGCTCCGCATCGTCGACCCGTAAGTTATTCTTGAATAATTTTTTTAATCGGGGTTGCGAGATGTACTGTGAGCTCTTGTCATTTACGATTGTTCAAATAGTATCACGCTAAATAATTGGTGGACTTCAAGCGGGTGATTGGTTTTCTTTTCACTCGTATTTCACACTACCTACATTCATTCTTTCAGGTACGTCGCCTGGGGATATCCCAGTCTCAAGAGCGTCCACGACCTCATCTACAAGCGTGGATACGCCAAGGTCAACGGACAGCGCATTCCCCTCACCAACAACGACATCGTTGAGACCGAGCTCGGTTAGTATTGATCATTGAACGTATAGTTTTTGGAAATGCGTGGCGATCATATTGAAATAACCTGAGTATTTTACGTGGTTGTTGCGCTAGATAATTGTGCAGACTTCAAGCGGATTAATGGTTCACCTGTTGATACGTATTTCACACTGCTTACATTCACTAATACAGGCAAGGAGGACATAATCTGTATGGAGGATCTGGTCCACGAGATCTTCACCGTCGGAGGAAACTTCAAGAAGGCCAACAACTTCCTGTGGCCCTTCAAGCTTAGCAACCCCAACGGAGGATGGTCCAAGAAGCTCAACCACTTCGTCGAGGGAGGAGATTTCGGAAACCGCGAGGGCAAGATCAACGCTCTTCTCGCCAAGATGATCTAAGCGATGGAGTGTATTCTTGTTGTTGTTGTTCCTGATGGAGTAAACTGTTATGCGATTGCTTGTTATGTTTCAACTTCTACATTCATAAATGTACATATTTTGTGCAGGAGCATAACGCGTTATGGTGTATTTTAAATTTTTGAGGTCTGGGGGAATGAGGGAACACAGACTGTTGGCGACAATTGTCACGCATTTGGAACAGAAATGCGCATACAAATTTCGTGTGCGAATTTAAAGTACCATTCCGAAATCTCTTCCGGCTGTAGAAAGTGGAGTAATTGACGTAGGGGACGCGTACACGTTTCTCCGAAGGCAAGTAGCGGGTAGAAAAAAGATTGAGGGGGGGGGGGTGTGCACATCGACGAATCTGCATACGGAATAATATTAAAGCATTATGTATTTATGTTCAGTATGCCAACGCTATCGAGAAATAAATCATAGATAATTCGCATGTTTGTTTACGGTGGATATTCAACACAATACATCGATTGGTTTTATCGATTGAATGAGTCTTGGCGGTCTCTATTCAAATCCAGCTGACGATCTCCGTGAATAGCTTCAGGGACTGGATCTTGAAGTCGCGCCACGGATCAGGCGGGAGGCCCACGCGCGCCAGCTTTCCTGCAAGAAACACATATTAGGAAGGGATACGGTAGATCAGATGACGTATGCAAATGTGTCAGAGCACGATGGCTCCCGCCTACAGTACAGTACGGTAGTACTGCAGTCCGTCTGGGTTTAGTTCCCCATGGGGGAGTACTGTAGTTTTCATCATGGTTCGGGGAGGATACGGTAGTTCTCTGGATCAGATACCTTACCTTTTCTTCGGTAGCGGCCTCGATTTTTCTACCTTCTTTTCTTTTTCTGCTCATCTCCTGTTTCGATATTGCCTCGAAACCGTTGTCTTTGCCACCATGAGGCATAGTGGAAACCTTGCAACTTACACGTATTAGTTAGACTTGGCACGCTACAATATTGATTAGTACATCTACAGTGTGACATTCGGCATCGACTGCCATACTCGTTCACAATCTATCGATCGATGAGTACAGTAGCCCGAATCGATGATCCCTGACTACCGTACACCTCATCGATCGATATTCGGCTACCTCGAAGTAGTACTGTCGGGCGACGTCGCAGGCGTCTCTCACTCTCTTCACGTCTCTCGACCGCTTCACTAGATCCACCACTCCCTGATTGCGCGCCTGAATACCGTAATCTTGACTGAATAGCGTAAGCTTGTTGCTAGGTATCGACCAATCAATTTGCTACCGTACGCCTGTCAAAGTCAGATCTCGTAATCATCTTGATCACAGACTGTTCACCTGCCAACAGAAATACCGTATCAGATACCATCAGATACCGTAATCCTCTCAAAGTCAGATACCGCATTCCTATCTGCCTCAGATGCCGTACACCTCTCTAAATAAGGGTTACTGTAGTATGCAGATTCTGTACCTCCTCTAGTATCTCCTCCTCATTTACTGCCTGCAGACTCGTTGTGATTCCCTCGCCGTTGATGCGCATCGTGAGATTGAGCGAGCGTTCGCGCGGCGCCGCGAGCACCGTGCGGATCGAGTGCTCGATAACCTGCGCGCATCCAAGATTACGGTAAAGGAAGATGGAAAATTAAGGGAAGTACCGTGCGGATCGAGTGCCTGCGCGCGAGAAAAAATCATTTTAGATTATGGTAGACAAAGATGAAAGATAGGGATTACGGCAAGATCGCGTGCTCGATTTCCTGCGCATAACAGAAATGAGGGGTTACGGTAGGGGGGGGTTGAATGATCAGAGGGATTACGGTAGGATCGAAATTTCTATCACCTTCATGAGAGTTGCATTTTCAGATTTAGATCAGAGTATGTTACTGCGAGGATACGGTAGAAGTGCGATAAGGTTTTTGTACGGTAGGAGCCGGCTGGGTCACGATTGTGATGGGGGGGGGGGGGGCGGCAACTCACATCCGAGATGGGATTGCTCTTGGGCTCGGCCACCATCGACGAGGGAGAAGAGTAGAAATGAATGGTGAAGAGAAGAATTTGAAAAAAAAAACGGGCAAGTAATTAGATTTGATTTCATTATTCCACAAACTCTCATCAACCGACCGGCGTAGAGTGTATGTGCGTGAAATGAAGATAGCTGGACTGACTGTTTCATGACCATGGCGCAATATGAGCAATTTTTTAACTTAATTTACGAGGGGGTTTATCTTTGCTAAGGTCACAGATAAGGAGTGTCTACAGTACCTATGCCAGCTATCATCTGATTGCGCTAACGCTGCTAGCTTTAAATTGACCTTCAGCACGAAACATGCGGGCAAGTTGAGGAAGAGAGGTAGATCAGTTAGAGCGAATATCGTTTGTCGTATTCGATAGAGTGAGAAACGGAGAGGAGTGATAACGTTTGTGTATTTTCATACTGTTTGATGAAACATACTATGTTTCCATTTTGATTTTTTTTCCAAAATAAGCGGCGTCTCAACGCCGTGTGAATGTGTAAGTGAATTGAATTGATTGAGTGCGTAGCGGAAAGCGATTTTTGAATTACTGAAGCAAATCCGAGAAAAGTACGGATTGCATGCAACGATTACTGCACGTTGAAGGAGGTCGAATCGCTGGATTAAGACGTCATCATTAGGTAATAATATATTATATCCAATATCCTCGTTAACGAATAGGGAATATTATTATTATCGATTTCAAGAATCGATTCTATCAGATTCAGAAAGCGCAGTTCTGCTTTAAAACCCATCTGAGACACGAATAATGCGGGTTTTGTCCGAGTTTGAAATAACCAATATTCCATCACTCTCTTCAGAGTTTTGCACAAAAAACAGTTCAGCACGCCAAATTCTGAACACCAGAAAGGAGGGCAGGATAGAAAGAGCGTGTTCGAAGTGATAGATTCCCTCTTATAGAAACTCTCTCGCTTCTGACCCCTTTCTGGAGGGTGCACCGGGCTGTGAAATCCCTCTCCAGTTCACACAGTCGCTCATGTTCGAAAACATTCGGGAAAATTGGAATCGTGTTTCAACTTAAAAAAAAGTGTAATGAATGGCGTAAAGAAATGCTATTTATCGATTCGCGATTAATCTCCCACCCGAAACGCGAAAACAGGGGTGGTTCGAAATCGCACCGAAATTGTCTACACTACTTGGAAGCTTGCACTTCACTGCGAAAAAAGGCAGATCACAAAACGTAATTATTGAGTTGTAGAATGAATATCAATGTGCAAGCACCCTCGAGTTTCCGTGGCTTACCAAACTGGTGCATTATTGATCCTCGCACTTCTGTGAGATCTCTCGCTCCTGACCCCTTTCTGGAAAGTATACCGGGCTAGCCTATACCGGGCTAGCCTAAGTATAGCCGGCTGTGGATGCAAAGACGATGACGGATACGCAATTCGCAAAGTTTTTTTGCTAAACAAATCAATTACGAATTACTTTTTGCACGTGAGCCGCGAAACTCACGGGTGCACATGAATTTTGGTTTTGTAAACAAAACCACCGATTCGCGTAGTTCTTTCGCTTTATACAGCAACATTGGCCCCTTCTAGAAACGAAGCAATTTGGTTAGCTAAAAAAGTTGAACCGAAATCAAGAGGACTTTACGCCGGCAAGTGTTTACGCTGCCGGGACTCGTCAGTACGGCCGCTTTGCTCACGACGACAACATTTTCACCTATAATAAGTGTTTGGAGGTAAACTGGTGGGCGTCTCGTCTACATTCGCATTATCAATTCTCGAGAATACTTTTTTCATGCCGCGCAATCCAGTCAAACTTCCAGAAAAGGTAAAGTTGTTCCATGTCAAGCGTTTTTACAGTAGCAAGCTACCACGCTAGATGGGGCAAGCCGGTAAGCCAGCTGCAACGTGGGATTACGTAACCCAAGCTTTCCCAAGGCATCTAGGGCACGTTTACCTTTCGCAATCAAAGTTGCTACCAATTTACCGCCCCGGGGTGGATGGAAGGCTTGGTTGGCCTGTGCGGGGATCGAGCTCGTCACCCTTCGAATGACCAGCAGTTGCTTACACCGCTCGGCCATTCCGCCTTCCAGAAAGTGACCACACATTTGTCGCATTCACACCATTCTGCATTTTGATTAAACACTTCACAAAGGGGTCGAGAAGTTATCTATAAAATCGAAAGCGGATTTCTGGCCTTTCGAATACTATCGTGTTTGTAGGCATGATCCATACTCCGCGTTGGACATTTTACATTCCTCCACTACTAGGAAATTGAAATGTCTGTCTGTTGGTATGTTTTTTTTTCCTTCCGCGTGACCGACCTTTTTTCTGAATAACTTTCTTCAAAGTTGAGCAATCTTCTCAGATCCTTTTGCATATGATAGCCCATCACGAAACACATCGATTTTTATATTTGAAAAATCGATAATTTCATGGCCAAGTCGGTAGCGAGCTCGAATTCAAATCCGAGGGTCGCAGGTTCGATCCCCGCCGGTGCATAGTCTTTTGCCGCATTTTTTCCAAGTGTCAAATGTGGCCCAAACTCATTTTTGAGTAACGAGATTCACATTTGAGCATCTTTTGCCGATTTTTGAAGTGAAATATCGATTGATTTCACTTGATTTCACGCGATTTCATGAAATTTTCGCACATTTCGTTCCAAATCATTCCTCATGCCGGCAATCTCGCAGGAATGGAGTTAGAACGAGAGTGAAAGTAAAATTGAGAGTGACTCTCTCATTTTGGCACACTCTCTCGCCCCTGACCCCTTTCTGGAGGCCGGAATCATGCATCTGGAAGCTTCCTAATAAATCGCTTCAAAATCGCTCTATCTTCTCGGATCCTTTTGCATACGACAACAGACCAAAATCCCTTTAAAATTTTGCAATATTTAATTGACCAAATCCATAGCCAAGTGGGTTACGCGCTTGACTTACAATCCGAGACCCCCAGGTTCGAACCCCGCCGCGGGCAAAACGTTTGCCGCATTTTTCGCAAGTGTCAAATGCCCTTCTAGCACGTTCTTCAGTAAGGTGAAACACGTTTTCACCTGTTTTGCCGAGTTTTAACATGGAAAATCGAAAATTTCGAAAAGTTCCCAATTGGATCACAGAGCGTGGGGGATCACAGGAAAAGTGTTTTGCGATGTCGGAAACGTGGCAAACACGTTTTAACGTGAAAAATTGAAAATTTCGTAAAGTTTCCAAATGATCCGGCGAGCGTAGGGAATCATTGGAAAAAGTGTTCGAAGACGCCATGGAAATCAACACACGGTATCCTGCGTTTCCGTTGAGAAAGGCTCGTGAGGCTGAGAGCGATCGAAAAAAGTTGCCACGGAGCCACGAAGTGGCGTAGTGGCAACTTTTTTCGATCGCACTCAGCCTCACGAGCCTTTTGCAACGGAATAAGCCAGTGCCTCTTTCTAGGGATTAACATTCCCCAACATACTAAGCTCCCCCTGGACCGATCGTGGAGCCGGCTACTGAGTTCTCCTCCCTGGACCGAGCCTACAGCAAGCTTCCTAACTCCCCCTGGACCGAACCTGAAGAATGCTACCAAGGTTCCCCTGAACCGTACCTGAAGAATGCTACCAAGGTTCCCCTGAACCGTACCTGAAGAAGGCTACCGAGGTCCCCCTGGACCATACCTGAAGAAGGCTACCGAGGCCCCCCTGAACCGTACCTGAAAAAGGCTACCGAGGTGCCCTGGACCGAATCTTAAGTATGTTACTTAGTTCCCCCTGGACCGTACCTGGAGCCAGTTACCGACCTCCCCCTGGACCGAACCTGCACCCGGAACTATGCATAGAGCGTAGTGTACGCATAGAGCGTAGTGTATTTAACCTCAATACATCCCGGCTAGTTTCCGAAAATGGATCTGTTTGAACACATGGTAAAAAAGACAAGTGCTTTTCACAACTGCTATCTATCTCTTTCATTCTATTCCTAGAATTCATACAAGTTGCAAAGTTCCCTCGGATTTACCGTGCCCTCTTATAACCACTCTCTCTCTCCCTTCTGACCCCTTCCTGGAGAGTTTACAGTGCTGTCGAATACTTCTCTCTAGGTCACACACTCGTTCATAATCGAAAATATTCGGAAAAAAACGGAATTGTGTTATAATGTCAGATCTATGAGAAATTGCATGCGACCAATTGATTTGCGCTTAATCTCCTGCCCGAAACACGAAAAATGCGGGTTATTCGAAATCTCTTCCTAATTATCAATATCCCTTGGTAGCTTGCATTTTACAGAGAAAGAAAGGCGGATCACAAAACGCACTTATTGAGTTGGAGATTTTGTATCCATCTGCACCCGTGAGTTTCGCGCCCCACAAAATGTACGAAAAATCCAACAACACTTGTGAAACAGTCTCGCCTATTTTCTGGTGTGCCCAAGAATGTTTTAATTTTTTTCTACATCGTGCTCTTTCGCATTTTTCGTTGCAACAGCAGTAAGTGCTCGTAAAAGTCTCTTGCACATCAATCCACTGCATAGGGAACCCTCCAGAGGCTAGCAACGTGAGAATGAGGGTAAAAGTGAGAGGGGCTCTCTCATTTTGGCATACTTTCTTACCTTTGACCTCTTTATGGAGGCAGAGATTCCCTATCACAAAATTTTTCGTTGTCAAATCTCTCAAATGGTTACAAAAATCGCCAAAAAAGGGGGCCAGCATTAAGAGATTGTGAAAATGATTGAGTCTCTCTCATGATCACACGCTCTCTCGTTCCTGACCCCTTTGTGGAGACTTTACCGGGCTGTGGAGTGTCAAGACGATGATGGAGACGGAATTCGAATTTAATAATGATTTTTTTCCGCAAATAAATAACGAAAGGATCAATGTTCCACGAGAGTTATGGATTTTGAACAGAAGGTGAGACGCAAAACTCACGGGTGCCTTCAAATCGACTCCAAACTATAAACAATCCATGATTAACATATTCCCATCGCCTTATCTATAGCAATGCCTTGTGGAGAGCCCCCCCCTCTCACTACGGTAAAATTTTTCATGTGCAACCCGTGAGTTTCCTGCCTCACCCGCTGTGCAAAACCCAACAACTCTCGTGGAACGCTGATCTTCCGTTGATTTTTGTAAGCAACAAATTAAACTTTTTTCGAATTCCTGCTTTGCCATCAAGACGTCTTGACACTCCACAACCCGGTAAAGTCTCCAAAAAGGGGTCATGAAAGAGAACGAGTGCGTGCAAGAGAGGTGAAATTTCTGCCTTTCCCAAGCTACTGACCCTTTTTCCGAAGTTCGGAATCATTTGAGAGTCTATACCATGTCAAATCTTTGCAGCAGCTTCTGAATATCTTGCAGTATCGTACATTCATCTACTGCGGTCTCTTGATTTCGAAGCTCCAGAAAAGGGTCAGGGCGAGCGATTTTACCGTAGTGAGAGGGGGGGGCTCTCCACAAGGCATTGCTATAGATAAGGCGATGGGAATATGTTAATCATGGATTGTTTATAGTTTGGAGTCGATTTGAAGGCACCCGTGAGTTTTGCGTCTCACCTTCTGTTCAAAATCCATAACTCTCGTGGAACATTGATCCTTTCGTTATTTATTTGCGGAAAAAAATCATTATTAAATTCGAATTCCGTCTCCATCATCGTCTTGACACTCCACAGCCCGGTAAAGTCTCCACAAAGGGGTCAGGAACGAGAGAGCGTGTGATCATGAGAGAGACTCAATCATTTTCACAATCTCTTAATGCTGGCCCCCTTTTTTGGCGATTTTTGTAACCATTTGAGAGATTTGACAACGAAAAATTTTGTGATAGGGAATCTCTGCCTCCATAAAGAGGTCAAAGGTAAGAAAGTATGCCAAAATGAGAGAGCCCCTCTCACTTTTACCCTCATTCTCACGTTGCTAGCCTCTGGAGGGTTCCCTATGCAGTGGATTGATGTGCAAGAGACTTTTACGAGCACTTACTGCTGTTGCAACGAAAAATGCGAAAGAGCACGATGTAGAAAAAAATTAAAACATTCTTGGGCACACCAGAAAATAGGCGAGACTGTTTCACAAGTGTTGTTGGATTTTTCGTACATTTTGTGGGGCGCGAAACTCACGGGTGCAGATGGATACAAAATCTCCAACTCAATAAGTGCGTTTTGTGATCCGCCTTTCTTTCTCTGTAAAATGCAAGCTACCAAGGGATATTGATAATTAGGAAGAGATTTCGAATAACCCGCATTTTTCGTGTTTCGGGCAGGAGATTAAGCGCAAATCAATTGGTCGCATGCAATTTCTCATAGATCTGACATTATAACACAATTCCGTTTTTTTCCGAATATTTTCGATTATGAACGAGTGTGTGACCTAGAGAGAAGTATTCGACAGCACTGTAAACTCTCCAGGAAGGGGTCAGAAGGGAGAGAGAGAGTGGTTAT
Source organism: Pristionchus fissidentatus (assembly GCA_036245785.1). Classification (NCBI taxonomy): domain Eukaryota; kingdom Metazoa; phylum Nematoda; class Chromadorea; order Rhabditida; family Neodiplogasteridae; genus Pristionchus; species Pristionchus fissidentatus. Next base: position 10,274,104 of record BTSY01000005.1, on the reverse strand, counting down.
AAGAGGGCACGGTAAATCCGAGGGAACTTTGCAACTTGTATGAATTCTAGGAATAGAATGAAAGAGATAGATAGCAGTTGTGAAAAGCACTTGTCTTTTTTACCATGTGTTCAAACAGATCCATTTTCGGAAACTAGCCGGGATGTATTGAGGTTAAATACACTACGCTCTATGCGTACACTACGCTCTATGCATAGTTCCGGGTGCAGGTTCGGTCCAGGGGGAGGTCGGTAACTGGCTCCAGGTACGGTCCAGGGGGAACTAAGTAACATACTTAAGATTCGGTCCAGGGCACCTCGGTAGCCTTTTTCAGGTACGGTTCAGGGGGGCCTCGGTAGCCTTCTTCAGGTATGGTCCAGGGGGACCTCGGTAGCCTTCTTCAGGTACGGTTCAGGGGAACCTTGGTAGCATTCTTCAGGTACGGTTCAGGGGAACCTTGGTAGCATTCTTCAGGTTCGGTCCAGGGGGAGTTAGGAAGCTTGCTGTAGGCTCGGTCCAGGGAGGAGAACTCAGTAGCCGGCTCCACGATCGGTCCAGGGGGAGCTTAGTATGTTGGGGAATGTTAATCCCTAGAAAGAGGCACTGGCTTATTCCGTTGCAAAAGGCTCGTGAGGCTGAGTGCGATCGAAAAAAGTTGCCACTACGCCACTTCGTGGCTCCGTGGCAACTTTTTTCGATCGCTCTCAGCCTCACGAGCCTTTCTCAACGGAAACGCAGGATACCGTGTGTTGATTTCCATGGCGTCTTCGAACACTTTTTCCAATGATTCCCTACGCTCGCCGGATCATTTGGAAACTTTACGAAATTTTCAATTTTTCACGTTAAAACGTGTTTGCCACGTTTCCGACATCGCAAAACACTTTTCCTGTGATCCCCCACGCTCTGTGATCCAATTGGGAACTTTTCGAAATTTTCGATTTTCCATGTTAAAACTCGGCAAAACAGGTGAAAACGTGTTTCACCTTACTGAAGAACGTGCTAGAAGGGCATTTGACACTTGCGAAAAATGCGGCAAACGTTTTGCCCGCGGCGGGGTTCGAACCTGGGGGTCTCGGATTGTAAGTCAAGCGCGTAACCCACTTGGCTATGGATTTGGTCAATTAAATATTGCAAAATTTTAAAGGGATTTTGGTCTGTTGTCGTATGCAAAAGGATCCGAGAAGATAGAGCGATTTTGAAGCGATTTATTAGGAAGCTTCCAGATGCATGATTCCGGCCTCCAGAAAGGGGTCAGGGGCGAGAGAGTGTGCCAAAATGAGAGAGTCACTCTCAATTTTACTTTCACTCTCGTTCTAACTCCATTCCTGCGAGATTGCCGGCATGAGGAATGATTTGGAACGAAATGTGCGAAAATTTCATGAAATCGCGTGAAATCAAGTGAAATCAATCGATATTTCACTTCAAAAATCGGCAAAAGATGCTCAAATGTGAATCTCGTTACTCAAAAATGAGTTTGGGCCACATTTGACACTTGGAAAAAATGCGGCAAAAGACTATGCACCGGCGGGGATCGAACCTGCGACCCTCGGATTTGAATTCGAGCTCGCTACCGACTTGGCCATGAAATTATCGATTTTTCAAATATAAAAATCGATGTGTTTCGTGATGGGCTATCATATGCAAAAGGATCTGAGAAGATTGCTCAACTTTGAAGAAAGTTATTCAGAAAAAAGGTCGGTCACGCGGAAGGAAAAAAAAACATACCAACAGACAGACATTTCAATTTCCTAGTAGTGGAGGAATGTAAAATGTCCAACGCGGAGTATGGATCATGCCTACAAACACGATAGTATTCGAAAGGCCAGAAATCCGCTTTCGATTTTATAGATAACTTCTCGACCCCTTTGTGAAGTGTTTAATCAAAATGCAGAATGGTGTGAATGCGACAAATGTGTGGTCACTTTCTGGAAGGCGGAATGGCCGAGCGGTGTAAGCAACTGCTGGTCATTCGAAGGGTGACGAGCTCGATCCCCGCACAGGCCAACCAAGCCTTCCATCCACCCCGGGGCGGTAAATTGGTAGCAACTTTGATTGCGAAAGGTAAACGTGCCCTAGATGCCTTGGGAAAGCTTGGGTTACGTAATCCCACGTTGCAGCTGGCTTACCGGCTTGCCCCATCTAGCGTGGTAGCTTGCTACTGTAAAAACGCTTGACATGGAACAACTTTACCTTTTCTGGAAGTTTGACTGGATTGCGCGGCATGAAAAAAGTATTCTCGAGAATTGATAATGCGAATGTAGACGAGACGCCCACCAGTTTACCTCCAAACACTTATTATAGGTGAAAATGTTGTCGTCGTGAGCAAAGCGGCCGTACTGACGAGTCCCGGCAGCGTAAACACTTGCCGGCGTAAAGTCCTCTTGATTTCGGTTCAACTTTTTTAGCTAACCAAATTGCTTCGTTTCTAGAAGGGGCCAATGTTGCTGTATAAAGCGAAAGAACTACGCGAATCGGTGGTTTTGTTTACAAAACCAAAATTCATGTGCACCCGTGAGTTTCGCGGCTCACGTGCAAAAAGTAATTCGTAATTGATTTGTTTAGCAAAAAAACTTTGCGAATTGCGTATCCGTCATCGTCTTTGCATCCACAGCCGGCTATACTTAGGCTAGCCCGGTATAGGCTAGCCCGGTATACTTTCCAGAAAGGGGTCAGGAGCGAGAGATCTCACAGAAGTGCGAGGATCAATAATGCACCAGTTTGGTAAGCCACGGAAACTCGAGGGTGCTTGCACATTGATATTCATTCTACAACTCAATAATTACGTTTTGTGATCTGCCTTTTTTCGCAGTGAAGTGCAAGCTTCCAAGTAGTGTAGACAATTTCGGTGCGATTTCGAACCACCCCTGTTTTCGCGTTTCGGGTGGGAGATTAATCGCGAATCGATAAATAGCATTTCTTTACGCCATTCATTACACTTTTTTTTAAGTTGAAACACGATTCCAATTTTCCCGAATGTTTTCGAACATGAGCGACTGTGTGAACTGGAGAGGGATTTCACAGCCCGGTGCACCCTCCAGAAAGGGGTCAGAAGCGAGAGAGTTTCTATAAGAGGGAATCTATCACTTCGAACACGCTCTTTCTATCCTGCCCTCCTTTCTGGTGTTCAGAATTTGGCGTGCTGAACTGTTTTTTGTGCAAAACTCTGAAGAGAGTGATGGAATATTGGTTATTTCAAACTCGGACAAAACCCGCATTATTCGTGTCTCAGATGGGTTTTAAAGCAGAACTGCGCTTTCTGAATCTGATAGAATCGATTCTTGAAATCGATAATAATAATATTCCCTATTCGTTAACGAGGATATTGGATATAATATATTATTACCTAATGATGACGTCTTAATCCAGCGATTCGACCTCCTTCAACGTGCAGTAATCGTTGCATGCAATCCGTACTTTTCTCGGATTTGCTTCAGTAATTCAAAAATCGCTTTCCGCTACGCACTCAATCAATTCAATTCACTTACACATTCACACGGCGTTGAGACGCCGCTTATTTTGGAAAAAAAATCAAAATGGAAACATAGTATGTTTCATCAAACAGTATGAAAATACACAAACGTTATCACTCCTCTCCGTTTCTCACTCTATCGAATACGACAAACGATATTCGCTCTAACTGATCTACCTCTCTTCCTCAACTTGCCCGCATGTTTCGTGCTGAAGGTCAATTTAAAGCTAGCAGCGTTAGCGCAATCAGATGATAGCTGGCATAGGTACTGTAGACACTCCTTATCTGTGACCTTAGCAAAGATAAACCCCCTCGTAAATTAAGTTAAAAAATTGCTCATATTGCGCCATGGTCATGAAACAGTCAGTCCAGCTATCTTCATTTCACGCACATACACTCTACGCCGGTCGGTTGATGAGAGTTTGTGGAATAATGAAATCAAATCTAATTACTTGCCCGTTTTTTTTTTCAAATTCTTCTCTTCACCATTCATTTCTACTCTTCTCCCTCGTCGATGGTGGCCGAGCCCAAGAGCAATCCCATCTCGGATGTGAGTTGCCGCCCCCCCCCCCCCCCATCACAATCGTGACCCAGCCGGCTCCTACCGTACAAAAACCTTATCGCACTTCTACCGTATCCTCGCAGTAACATACTCTGATCTAAATCTGAAAATGCAACTCTCATGAAGGTGATAGAAATTTCGATCCTACCGTAATCCCTCTGATCATTCAACCCCCCCCTACCGTAACCCCTCATTTCTGTTATGCGCAGGAAATCGAGCACGCGATCTTGCCGTAATCCCTATCTTTCATCTTTGTCTACCATAATCTAAAATGATTTTTTCTCGCGCGCAGGCACTCGATCCGCACGGTACTTCCCTTAATTTTCCATCTTCCTTTACCGTAATCTTGGATGCGCGCAGGTTATCGAGCACTCGATCCGCACGGTGCTCGCGGCGCCGCGCGAACGCTCGCTCAATCTCACGATGCGCATCAACGGCGAGGGAATCACAACGAGTCTGCAGGCAGTAAATGAGGAGGAGATACTAGAGGAGGTACAGAATCTGCATACTACAGTAACCCTTATTTAGAGAGGTGTACGGCATCTGAGGCAGATAGGAATGCGGTATCTGACTTTGAGAGGATTACGGTATCTGATGGTATCTGATACGGTATCTCTGTTGGCAGGTGAACAGTCTGTGATCAAGATGATTACGAGATCTGACTTTGACAGGCGTACGGTAGCAAATTGATTGGTCGATACCTAGCAACAAGCTTACAACACAACGGTCTGAGCTCTTTGTACCAAATGATGTGGAAATGGACAAATACTTATCATGTCATTCTGATCTTGGGGGAAGCATGCAGGTTAATGTAGTATAAATTCATCAGAGTCGATCGAGGTAGAAGTTACAGCACTTCGTGTGACATCACTAGTCGGGACTAGGATTTCGTCGAGATTTGGCTCACAAGTCGAGGGCTCACAGCTTGTTCATAACGCCAAATCGCCGTCCAGAGGGGCGAGATCCAAACAGAAGATCGGCTTTGCGAAGTAGAAGATTTGATTTGGGGAATTTCGAGATTGGATAGAAATCTGCAAATATAAATGGTAATGAGAAGAAAATGAGAGTACAAAAGAGAACAGTTCGGATCAACGAAATGAAGAAATGGGGGGGGGGGGGTTTATCGAGGACGTTGGCAGTTTGTTCGGGCGAGGACTAAACTGGGAGAAATCTTCATCCGTTCCTTGGATACATCGAAAAGAGGGGGAGGGGAACGGGCCATTCTCTCTCACATCGAAGGCAATGGAAGAGGGATACTCCCGCCCTCTCTCTCATATTACGATTTGACGGCGGCGTTGTACAGTTTAGTCCTCGCCCGAACAAACTGCCAACGTCCTCGATAAACCCCCCCCCCATTTCTTCATTTCGTTGATCCGAACTGTTCTCTTTTGTACTCTCATTTTCTTCTCATTACCATTTATATTTGCAGATTTCTATCCAATCTCGAAATTCCCCAAATCAAATCTTCTACTTCGCAAAGCCGATCTTCTGTTTGGATCTCGCCCCTCTGGACGGCGATTTGGCGTTATGAACAAGCTGTGAGCCCTCGACTTTTCTCGACTTGTGAGCCAAATCTCGACGAAATCCTAGTCCCGACTAGTGATGTCACACGAAGTGCTGTAACTTCTACCTCGATCGACGATGAATTTATACTACATTAACCTGCATGCTTCCCCCAAGATCAGAATGACATGATAAGTATTTGTCCATTTCCACATCATTTGGTACAAAGAGCTCAGACCGTTGTGTTAAATATGAAGCGTCTCTTTATGTTTCACAAAATGTTGATTATTGTCGGTGAATTTGAAGTTTTGATGTGCTATTCCAGTGAATAAATATGATAAATGAGACTTGTCCATGCTCCTAATTTATGATTCTAGCAAGCCATGATGTTAGTTTTGTCAGTTTTATCATTTCACGGCATGTTAAGTGAGAGATCGGTATTACGGCTGTTGAGGGACAGAGAGTTAGAGAAAAAAAGAAAAAAAAGGTATCTGGAACACATTTCTCCAATATTTGCTGTGAAAAGTCGTTTTCTTTCTCCTCCCTGCGAACATTATGAGCATTATATATATATATATATATTTATGCGTGTTCAAAGAAAACGCGGTTACAAATAGAAAGAGGAAAACGATAAAATGAGAGAAGAATGTACGATAACGTAGTGAGATCATGAGAGGTCGGGGGTCATGTATGAAGTTCGCTCATGCAGAGAAACTGATTTGATTACCGGGGGGAAAGAAACTATGGTGTCTATAGTTGGCATGTGAGCCAGCATTAGCGAAATTTATTCCATTTCTTGTGTAATAATAACTGAAATGTGGTTTGAGTTTAGAGATTTTGTATTTGCCTCTCAGAAGATTCATGGCTGTCTTCAAATCTATCGCTTCTCTACGCTTTTCTAATTTGTCTAATCCTAATTTCTTATTCCTTTCCGCTACTTTCGGGATAGTTTCTCGCGTCATATTGTAGCAACGCATGAAAAGTCGGCGAGTGAAATAATTCTGTACTTTTTCGAGTACCTTTTTGTTTTGGATCATGTAGGGGTTAAATACAGTGGACGCACTTTCTAGGATGGGTCTTATGTATATCGAGTAGGCTTTCACGAGGATTTCAACATTTTTCGTTCTGAGTGCTCTGAGTATAATGTGACAGGCCGTTTTGCCTTTCATTGCAGTTGTTCTACAGTGCTTAGTGAAAGTAAGTGTTTTCTCAATTATGAACCCTAGATCTTTTACTTCTACGTTCTGGGCTAATTTGGAAGTGCCGACACTGTATACCTTTTTGGTATTGGCCCGTCCTAAGTGAAGTGAGCTGCATTTATGTGATGCTAGGGGGAGCTGCCACTCTGCAGACCAATTTGATATAATATCAATAGCATTTTGTAGTGGGACAGAGGAATCACTCTTTTTGAATGCTCGATATATTTTTATGTCATCTGCATACATTCGTGCAATGACACCATTGTTTTGTACGAGGGATGGTATTTCGGAAGTGTATATTAGGAAAAGTAATGGTCCAAGCACAGAACCTTGTGGGACTCCACTAGAGACGGGATGGGGGGTTGATAGTTTTTCACGTACTCTGACTTGGAAAGTCCTATCATTTAGGTATCCTGATATCCAACTAACTGTTTTCGAGGAGAGACCAATATTTCCCATTTTTAATTTTAGTTTGGGATGGGAGACTCTATCGAACGCTTTCGCAAAATCGAAATATATAACTGAGAATATTAAGCACTAGCACAGCCCATACTGAGCTCTACAACTACCTCATGAAATTTCCTGTAAATTTGTAGATTCATTCACGAATTGATTAGCGATCTAGCCTATTTCTTGTCCGTTTTCATGAAGTAATTCTGCTGCCTGGAAACGGAGAGGCAGACCCTCCAATCTTTCCTCTACATTCGTTTGGCGCTTTCCCTCTGCTTTTTAACATCTAATGATTTGTGCAATTGACATGCAGTCTTTTCCTTACTCCCTTATTTTCTATTACGGTTTATCGACCAAGTTGCACTGATCTCGCTTGAATAAACTCATATTCAGATTACCTTTTCGTAATTTCTTATTCTGAACTATCGTCGACTTAAATTCAATATCTTATCAGTAATCATATTTTCAGATTTCTACTTGATCTCGATGTCCCACTATTTTCTATAAGCCATAAAGTCGATCTGCTCTTCATTATATGATCCACAACTCGGAAAGTCACCAATTTGTTCGGATTTCGTATTTTGCATCGCGTCGACGGAGCTATGTTCAACAAAGATCGTAAATGTTCCGAAGAATGACTCCAATCAACTTACCAACAAAATCGTCTCCCTGAATGGTTCCGTATCGATTACGAGAAAGTGAGAAATATTTTCCACTCACGCCATCCACGCAACGATCTAATTAAATGAGATTAAATAAGGTTTCTTTGTATATTTTGAAAATAAACAAATTACCAAGCACTGTTTGACAATGACAAGTAGAACATCGAATTCTTCAGTTGAAAAAAGAAAAGTACACATTTCTGTCCACTGAATCTTGAGAAAACCAGTAGCTGGGAACTGATAGGCGACTGTTCCAACCGGGCCATTCATTTCCGTATCGGCCTTTTAAAAAATGCTTAGACTAGAACTGATATGTTCCAGCTCATCTGTATAATGACGAACGCTCTTGATAAATGTTCACATTTGACATCGGATTATCTAGTTGGAAAAAAACAATTATCTCGATGACAATGTACTCTAACTCAGTTGGGTGCAGTAATTGTGATGGTTCATCCTCCGATTTCTCATCATTTCTCTGCTCACCCATACCTTTTCACTATTGCTCTCATCCTTCCATCTCGACATTCTACATCATTTTACAGGCCCTTGGACTCAACGGAAAGGAGGTTGGAGTGAGAGATCGAGAATGATTCTCTCACTTTTAAAGATTATCTCGCTCCGACCCCTCTCTGTAGATTTGAAATCGCGTGATGCGTTCACTTCCGCTCATGAACAACCACCTAAAATTCCAATTGCCCACTCGCTTTTCCCTCTCGCTCAATCCCTCAATGGGAAGTCTCCCTCGTCCCTTGGATACAAGATGGGAGGGGGGAATCGGGCCATTCTCTCTCATCGAATAGAACGAAGGAGAGATGCTCTTATTCTCTGTCTCTTATTACGATTTTGCTGGCCTCGTTGTATTGTTTGGCTCCCCCGAACAAACTTACAGTGTTCTAAACCAAGTATATCCCCTGATTGCATCTTCTTTGATCCCAACTATCACCCCTTTCTATTTCATCTTATTCTTATATGTTGCATTCACATTGTTCAGATTTCTGCACGATCTCAATGGTCCCCACACTGAATCTTCTACTTCGCAAATCTGAGCTTCTGTTCAACATTCCACTGGCAATCGCGTTGTTAGCACAGAAGACGTTCAAATCATACCACAAGAACACCCATTCGATATGCCGTAACGTCTCCCACAATCTACTCTGATGAGAGCTTGCCTGCCCGTCTGCACACGAAATGGACATGAGAAGTATTTACCCTTCGCACCCCACACGTCTTTAACTTTTGAATATGAAATATGTGAAGGTTTCACAGAATATTACCAATTGTTCATGATATGCGTAGCGAATAAATGTGATGAATGAGACTATTACGTGCTGCTAATTTATGATTGTCACTAGAGTTTTGAAAGTGAGACAATCCGACACTTTCCAAACCCGCGTCTCAGAATGAGAGAGAGGCCAAATCCGACATCTCATTGTTTCCCTCGAGATCAATGAGCGATTTACATAACCCTATTTGAAAAATATTATCATTTTCGCTTATGAATCTCATGAGGATCGGTTGGTCAATGATTTCAAATGACTTCTGGAACTGTAAGTCATTATTTTTGATAGCTTTGTAGACCTAAATAACTTGACTCTCTTTGAAATTCTGAGGTAAAAGATATCGGATAGCGACTCATTTTCGACTCCAGATATCGGAATTTTTCTTACGCTTTCCTGTGAACTTTAAGTTAAGAGACCGGCTCGGTAAGAATTGAGCACTGCCGGACATCCGCGCCAGGACTTTCGATTTGGCCCACCATACTCATACCATGGAAGTGTCTCGGGACCCTATTTACAAAAGTATTCGAATTTGTGCCCTGAGGCTCAAACCCGTCTCGCATATCGCGCGCAACCGACGAAAAAGTGATTTGTGTAACTTTTGACGTACATGAGCTAGAATCAATTTTTCTTCGGCAATATTTTAATCATGCTTAGTGTGCACCGAAAAACAACATGAATTATTTTTGGAGCGATTGGAAATATTTTATGCGAATAAATTTTTCGTCATTTTTGAAATTTCTCTTCAAAGATTGAAATACTGCAAATAATTTCACGGTGCAGCTTATAGCGCTATGCAATCTCTGCATGGTGGTGGATATCATATTACATGCCATCATTTCGCATGAGACGAAAAAATCGATTTTACATTTCAAAAAATCATCCTGAAAAAATCTGTAAGTGGAATGCCATTATCTCATAGAATTATTCTGCATTCATGGCACTACATTTACTGAAGAAGTATCAAATCTATCCATCAAGTTTGAAAGAAAATATTTTTTTGAAAAATCCATGACCCGGGTATCAAGGTCAAAAATCTCAAAATATTTTTGTCGCCTATCGTCAATCCCATAATGCCTCTGTTATCTTACCCACGCACACGTTCTGTATTCCCACTCAAATAAACCGTTAGTGGCTTCGACTCGTACCAGGAAACGAAAAACGATTTTGCTATTTTGGACCATGACCCCGGGTTCATGGATTTTTTTCCAAAAAATATATATTTTTAAAATGGTTAAAATTGTTTATCATTTCTTCACCTACTGGCGAAATAATGATTTTTTGCATCATTTTGGGTCATGGTCCAAAATAGCAAAATCGTTTTTCGTTTCCTGGTACGAGTCGAAGCCACTAACAGCTCATTTGAGTGTGAATACAGAACGTGTGCGTGGGTAAGATAACAGAGGCATTATGGGATTGACGATAGGCGACAAAAATATTTTGAGATTTTTGACCTTGATACCCGGGTCATGGATTTTTCAAAAAATATTTTCTTTCAAACTTGATGGATAGATTTGATACTTCTTCAGTAAATGTAGTGCCATGAATGCAGAATAATTCTATGAGATAATGGCATTCCACTTACAGATTTTTTCAGGATGATTTTTTGAAATGTAAAATCGATTTTTTCGTCTCATGCGAAATGATGACATGTAATATGATATCCACCACCATGCAGAGATTGCATAGTGCTATAAGCTGCACCGTGAAATTATTTGCAGTATTTCAATCTTTGAAGAGAAATTTCAAAAATGACGAAAAATTTATTCGCATAAAATATTTCCAATCGCTCCAAAAATAATTCATGTTGTTTTTCGGTGCACACTGAGCATGATTAAAATATTGCCGAAGAGAAATTGATTCTAGCTCATGTACGTCAAAAGTTACAAAAATCACTTTTTCGTCGGTTGCGCGCGATATGCGAGACGGGTTTGAGCCTCAGGGCACAAATTCGAATACTTTTGTAAATAGGGTCCCGAGACACTTCCATGGTATGAGTATGGTAGGCCAAATCGAAAGTCCTGGCGCGGATGTCCGGCAGTGCTCAATTCTTACCGAGCCGGTCTCTTAAAGTCTTTGAAGAAGGTCCAACATGAATGATTATGAGAGGCTATCTGAGTCGATCGAGATACTGCCGTACAAGCAAAAACAAACCTATGCTGAAAAGGTGCTCCAAGGGTAAACATTGGCCGTAGAGACCGAAAATGACCATAAGAAGTTTCATAGATCAAACCCGGCTGAGATATGTTTCATCACTTGTCCAAAAGTAAAATTTTCAATTTTGGAAGAACGTATCCAAACCCCATACATAGTTATATTTTCTGAAAGCTCGTGTAATGAGGAACATTTTTCATGTTGTAACTGAGTTTACAACTCGCACTTCAAAAAAGTTATAATTTTTTGAAAACTCAAAATTAAAATTTCGTTAAAATTTTTTAAAAATTATTGCGCGTGTAATGTTACCCCCGTGCAATTCGAATGAGCAAAATCGGGGTGTATGTCCATGGTGAATTTCTTTAATGAACATGCGCCGCCGCGCCGATACGCGACGCAGCACGCGACGCGTGCCTCAACGAGGTAAACAACTATAATGTTAACGGTGCCAAAATTAATTATTAATTGTAAAAACATTAATAGCTATCAAGATTCACTAGAAGTTCGCCTAGAAAGTTGAGGTTTCAACGAATTCCGAAAATCGAAAATTATTTAATTTAACGTCTGGTTTCAATGTGAAAAGCTCAGAAAACGCATTCCATTCACATGTATCATATCGAAGATGCACTTGGCAACTGTTACCAACTTTATTTACCGAAGTAGCGAATAAATATTGGACGAAATTGCCGCGCCTTCATTTTTCTTTGGTGCCGCTTAAACTCCTATTAATTAAAAAAATTCAAATCATGTTTATTCGAGTTTCAAGAACTTCGGCGAGCGTGGCAAAGAAAGTTTTCGTACTTTCTACGGTCCGTAACCCGAATATTGAAGTATACATGCGATTTCACGGCATATTTTGATCCCCAAATCTCGCCCAGGAAAATGTGAAGACGCAGCAGTGAATTATTTCTACGAAAACCACCAGCATGCTAGGTGTGCATGAAATGCTCACTGCCATGTTAAAGAATCATCTGATACTGTGTGAAACGAAATGAAAGTTTTTTTTAAAAACCTTTAAAAACAATTTCGCTCGTCTCAAAAGGGTTCGATTTCATTCTTTAAAATCTAATCCTACAAGGATTTCCACATTCTCAGCAGCATTAGAAAATTATTTTAGATGGTAGTGAGCATTTCATGCACACCTAACATGATGGTGGTTTTCGTAGAAAAAAATCACTGCTGCGTCTTCACATTTTCCTGGGCGAGATTTGGGGATCAAAATATGCCGTGGAATCGCCGGTGTACTTCAATATTCGGGTTACGGATCATAGAAAGTACGAAAACTTTCTTTGCCACGCTTGCCGTAGTTCTTGAAACTCGAATAAACATGATTTGGATTTTTTTCATTAATAGGAGTTTAAGCGGCACCAAAGAAAAATGAAGGCGCGGCAATTTCGTCCAATATTTATTCGCTACTTCGGTAAATAAAGTTGGTAACAGTTGCCAAGTGCATCTTCGATATGATACATGTGAATGGAATGCGTTTTCTGAGCTTTTCACATTGAAACCAGACGTTAAATTAAATAATTTTCGATTTTCGGAATTCGTTGAAACCTCAACTTTCTAGGCGAACTTCTAGTGAATCTTGATAGCTATTAATGTTATCGGCGCGGCGGCGCTTGTTCATTAAAGAAATTCACCATGGACATGCACCCCGATTTTGCTCATTCGAAGTGCACGGGGGTAACATTACACGCGCAATCGAATGAAATTACTTAGAAGTGCAATGGGCAATGATGAAACATCGAAATTTTAATTTTGAGTTTTTAAAAAATTATAGCTTTTTTGAAGTGCGAGTTGTAAACTCAGTTACAACATGAAAAATGTTCCTTATTACACGAGCTTTCAGAAAATATAACTATGTATGGGGTTTGGATACGTTCTTCCAAAATTGAAAATTTCACTTTTGGACAAGTGATGAAACATATCTCAGCCGGGTTTGATCTATGAAACTTCTTATGGTCATTTTCGGTCTCTACGGCCAATGTTTACCCTTAGAGCACCTTTTCAGCATAGGTGTGTTTTTGCTTGTACGGTCACTGTTGAGAGAAACTCAATTGACTCAGATATTCTCTCTTATAACCTTTTATTTTTCCCGCTGTTCGAGGTTTGATTTCTGTTATCAGCAGTTGGTTCAACGCGCGTTTTCCTCGCGCACCCTCCTCGTTTCCCCTTATCTCTCTGCCTTTCTCTGAATTCTTCTCCACAAAATGCCCACTTCCACCGCGAAAGATTGCAGGCTCAATGTGAGATAATGTAAAAATTCTGGTCGTTTTGGACAGTTTATTTTAATAAAACATAACTTTCTTCAAACTAGAAACTGAAATATGCGATTTTTGAGGCTCTCATCGGGTATACGATTGCGCTTGCCCCACAGTGAGAATTCAATTGACCATATATTCGTGGGACACCTTCTTGAACGTACTACAGGCTGTATTGTTCAGTCTAAGCATCAATTTTGACTTTTCGAATGACATCCCTACTCTGCCCGGTCAAACCTCCCAGTCGGCGGGATCTTGAGTTAGATACAGTATGAAATCTAAAGTCGAACGTTTGAAATCGTGTCAGATTATTGTTAGACTTCCCAACTCTTCAGACTCAAAAAAAGTGCCTTAAATTCATCCTCGAATCGAGACTCTCTCCTAGCAATTCTGCTGCTTGGAAACGAAAAGACGAACCCTCCCTTCTTTCCTTCCCATTCGAATTTTGCGCTTTCTTCTTTTATTGTGTTGTCACTAGCAATTTTTGTAATAGACATGCAGTCTTTCTCTCTTCTTGTCCATTACTTTATTTGGTTCTTCGCAATGTTCTAAATGAAATAAAATCCATATTTCTCAATTTGTGTTTAAACTATTGTCTCTTTGCATATTTCTCTATTAATTTTTGCAGACTTCTACACGATCTCGATGGTCCCCACACCGAAACGTCAAAGCCGTGCTTTTGTTCAACTTTTCTTTCTCGCCATTTCACAGCAGAGCGGATTCCTCGACGTCGTGTGTGAGCAATCGTGCTGACGATCACAGAACCTGCCAGGGCCGGAAATACCCCCAAGAATGGTTCTCTCTCGACAAATGTACTTCCTATTCCTTAGTGGTTTACATCTAACATCGGCTCCGTGAACAGTATATTCGTCTTGTTAACGAGATAGAGCGTTTTTAATTGATTAAGAATCAGTACACGATAAATTGTGAACTCCCAGTGGACAAATATCAGTGCGTTCGCGTAAGACCCGCCACCCTGCCGTACAGCAAAAAGTGACTTGATGAGTATTATGAGAAGTATCACGAGAGATTGCAGGAAAAATCCAGCTTTCGAAACAATTTTCGAAAAAATATTTTTGATTTCGACCAAACTTTTTTGTGAGAGTACCCAGGAGACAAGAATTCGATCAATCCGGGTCGCAGGTCTCAGAGCCGTCTTTTAGGAATTCTCCGGTTCTGATGCCGGAATCCTCATAACTTTCTTTAAAATTGAGCTAGAAAGCTCACGTAGGGCTCAAAATGTGCGGAAAAATTAGCCGACCAATTTTTCTGTTGGTGATGAGTGCGTAGCTGGCTGACCCAGAAAGTTATCTGAACAAATGTGATTTTGTGAAGTTTCCAAAAATTATAACATATTTTCGATGGTCGAACCCAAGAGTTTTCTGTACAGAATATGAAAGAGCATGCACACATTAGTTATATAAAAAATTAAAATCGATAAGAAAGGGGCCCCTTTCTAGGCGAAAAATAGCTCTGAAACCAAAAAAATGTGAAATTTTTGGAAAAATCGATTATTTTAAAATCGCCCCAAATATATTTTTTCGAAGACCCTGAGTAGTATTGTGTTCGGGAAAAATGATTTCGAAAGACAATATATGCGCATTGTTTCACGATAAAATGTAAAATCGAGTCTAAAAGATTAAAATTTTGAAGAAGTTTATTATTTTATTGTGATGTAGTATGCATATATTGTCTTTCGAAATCATTTTTCCCGAACACAATACTATTCAGGGTCTTCGAAAAAATATATTTGGGGCGATTTTAAAATAATCGATTTTTCCAAAAATTCAAAAATTTCACATTTTTTTGGTTTCAGAGCTATTTTTCGCCTAGAAAGGGGCCTCTTTCTTATCGATTTTAATTTTTTATATAACTAATGTGTGCATGCTCTTTCATATTCTGTACAGAAAACTCTTGGGTTCGACCATCGAAAATATGTTATAATTTTTGGAAACTTCACAAAATCACATTTGTTCAGATAACTTTCTGGGTCAGCCAGCTACGCACTCATCACCAACAGAAAAATTGGTCGGCTAATTTTTCCGCACATTTTGAGCCCTACGTGAGCTTTCTAGCTTAATTTTGAAGAAAGTTATGAGGATTCCGGCATCAGAACCGGAGAATTCCTAAAAGACGGCTCTGAGACCTGCGACCCGAATTGATCGAATTCTTGTCTCTTGGGTACTCTCACAAAAAAGTTTGGTCGAAATCAAAAATATTTTTTCGAAAATTGTTCCGACCTTCCTGCAATCTCTGGTGATACCTCTCTTATACATATTCTGATAGCCCTTGGTGAGCTTGAACTATTTCCGTTTCGATCATGGCCTGAAATCTCTAATTAGCATAATTACATGACATCAAATTTCGAATATATCCACAGTTTTCCAAATGTAACTCGTCAGGAAGTCGAGATACGGAGTTGACACAAACAACAATATTGACCGCCTTGACAACCCGCATCGACGGGTGTCATTTATTTATTCAAATTTTCAATTCTAAAAATTTCATGAAATTTCGACATGGATTTTCTCGAAAACTAGGCAGCAGTTAATCGTAATCTTTTGATATGTTGTAGACAAAACCTTAATCTATAGAATTGGTCAAACAGAATATTCAAATTATTGGGGGGATAGACCCAAATACTGGAAAAACTAAATGCCTGAAATCGAGAGAAACCCTCATTTCACACTAATTCCACCCACTCCATTCTGAATGAGCGGTCTAAAATGTGAAACGCACGTGATTTTGGGGAGATATATTCACATTTCCATCATTTTAGACCGCTCGTTCAGAGTGGAATGGGTGGAATAAGGGTGAAATAAGGTGTTTCTCTCGATTTCAGGCATTTAGTTTTTAAGTATTTGGGTCTATCCCCCCAATAATTTAAATATTCTGTTTGACCAATTCTATAGATTAAGGTTTTCTCTACAACATATCAAAAAATTACGATTAACTGCTGTCTAGTTTTTGAGAAAATCCATGTTGAAATTTCATGCAAATGTTAGATTTGAAAATTTGAATAAACGAATCACACAGTTAGATGCGGGTTGTCAAGGCGGTCAATATTGATCTTCACGTCAACTCTCTATCTCGGCTCCATGACGAGCTATACTTGGAAAACTGTGGAAATATTCGATCTTTGATGCCATGTAATTATGCTAATTAGAGATTTCAGGCCATGAGCGAAACGGAAATAGTTCAAGCTCACCAAGGGCTATCAGGATATGTATAATACTCATCAAGTGCGAAAATCACAAGAGAATTTCAAAATTTTTGATAAAAAAAATTAAAAATTAAAACTGAGAGTATGTTTGTTAATAAAAACTGATCGGACCGGCGGTATTGATTTATTTATCGTACACCACAAAAATGCGACAACATGTACATAAATGGGCGAATTAAAAAAATTGTATTAAGGAATGGGGAATTCACAGGAGGGAAGGGAGTGATTTGGGCAACCACGCGGGAATTATGAGTGAGGTGTGACTACCGGAGGAAACGAACTTTTCCCAACAAACAATTCTCCTTTCTCTAACGTTCCATGCTTCACCAGTCGTGTTGCTGATCTCACACAAAACATGCAAGTATCTTTGCGAATGTATTTACACATTAAATTCGTAATAAGTGCCTCTCAGCGCTTCTCTCAATCCTTCAAGGAAAAATCTCCCTCGTTCCTTGGATACAAGAAAGAGGAGGAATCGGTCCATCCTCTCTCATTCATCGAATTCAATGGAAGAGGGACGCTCTCACCCTCTGTCTTTCTTTTTCTCTATTACGATTCGTTGTACACTTTTGTCCTTCTTTTAACAAACTAAAAACGAGTAAAACAAATGCCCCCGATATCCTCATTCTATCAAACAGAACTATTGTCGCTTTCCCTTTCGTCTTCATCTTATTACAAATTTACGAGCACACGTCTGAAATAATATAATGTTCCGTTGATAATGCGTACTAAACAACAGATACGGCTGCGAGAGAGCATGGCAAAGTGAGAGACAGGCCGAGGTATAGAAAGAGAGTGCACCACCAGTAGTCCATTTCATGAACGTACCATTTTAGAATTGTAATATCAGCATTCAGATTTCTACACGATCTCGATCGCCCCACACGGAATCTTCTGTTTCCGTAATTCACAAGGCCAAGCGTCTATGCAACAGTTGCATCTCGCACCATTCTTCAACAACCTGAAATTGGACAGGAAGTCATGCCGAAGATATTCGACAATATCGGACATAACTGGTTTCGCGGAGTACCCTAAGAGGCCTACCAACAGTGTTTCATCACCGTCAAATAATCGTTCGTAAAGCATTCTGTGAGAAGTATTTAACCCTCCCTGAATTACTCGGAATGAATTACTTGCATAATATGAGATATGTCAGAAAACGATAATATGAATATTTTCGCCCAGTGTATTTTCAATTGATATTTAATAAATAAGTTTCTTTCCCGCTCACTTCCATGTGGATAAACATTGAGGATGCAAATAGCAAGTAAAATTTCTGTTTCTGCAAGCTGTACAAAGCACTCCAATTCTCAGCCTTAGCATCATCCAGAATGGGGCCTGGAAGAGAACTCATTAAAGACTCTTTACGGAAGTTTAGAATCATTTGTCAGAGTGCTGCACAGAGCGCGAAGTCTCCAACTTTCCTTAATCAGGAGATGTTGTCTCCAGATCAGAGAACATGAGAAATTGAGAGATGGAGACATCGAGTCTCCCATTATTAGGAGATGTGAACACTCCTGAGTAAGGAAAGCTGGAGACTTCGCTTTCTGAGTGCAAGTTCTGCACACGCGGCACTCTTTTATTGTACCTTTTTTCTAGGTGAGAGAAAGGTGACATTTGCCTCTTCAAAGAGACGCCCTAGGCGAGTCCAAAACAATGCAAGAAATTGCGCGATTTGTGTGTTGTAAAATGTGGAGTCCGAATAATTATCTATTCGCTTCAAGGGAGAGAAAGATGAAGACAAAGAGAGACAGAAAGGTGGGAGAGAGAGATGCCTTCCCTGATTTCGAGAAATATCAGAAAAAAACTACACAAGGGCAACCGCCTCAAAATCGTAATAAGCTCTTTGCATGCAGCGTATCTTTCAATCCCTCAAGAGAGAGAGTATTCATCCGTTCCTTGGATACGAGAAAAAGGGAGGAATCGGGCCATTCTCTCTCTCATCGAATTCAGTGGGAGAGAGATCCTCGTATTATCTGCCTCTCTTGTTCGCTATTACGATTTCACTTACCAAGTTGCACATTTTGGTCCTCCCCCGAAGAAACTGATATGTTCCAAATTAAATAAATCCGTCGCTTTCGTCATATTTTATCCAACCTATCGTCGTTTTCCAATTCTCCTTATTCTAATCTGTATTAACATTGTTCAGATTTCTACACGATCTCGATGGTTCCCACACCGAATCTTCTACTTCACAAAGCCGAGCTCCCTTTCGACACCTTCTTCTCTCTTCTGTGAAAATATCGGTAATTACCAAGAACGTCGATTTCTGCGCACAAAGGAAGTTTGGGAGAGTCGCGAATAGACTTTGAAAGGCGAAACAACTACCCGTTTATTCCGTCTCATTTTCAATAAACGGAGTGGTTGGCGGGTAGTTGCGAATTACGCGGGTAGTTGTTTAGCATAGTGATCTTTGTGAATTGATTTATGAAAATCATGAAAGAAGAGGAAATCATTATTATTCCTCGCTCATTTCTCACCATGTCGGCGCCCAGAGTTGGTGGGTTGCCTAAGTTGGAGCTAAATCGGAAGGCAATAGCGCCTACTTACGCCAATTTCAAGATCGCCTATTCGGATTTCGGCGGTCAGATATTAATATATTTATATTTAATGCAATATTTTTTAAAAAAAATGTTCACATCTTCCGAGGCTCTAATATCTTATACCCATCTTTGATATGTTTTCGCTTTCAGGCTGAAGTCGACCGCAAGTAACGTTATCACAAGCCTCTTGTACATGAGACAAACTGAAACCAACAGATCTGTCTGTCTGTGTTTTAGGGCTATCCGACTGTTCTTTCTCACTAGCCGTGGCCATATCGAGGCTCTGATACTCTGACTCACATTATTTGACCTATCAAATTGCTAAATAGAATACGGTACTCAATGTGTCTTCCGGTTTGTAAAATTTAAACCATCATCGGGCATATCTTCGGTAATAATTTGACTAGGTTATGCTAGCCTCCTTTCTTCACCTAACCAGAAAATCAATATGCCGCGGGAAACACCAAGTACCTAACTTTTCAGAAATATAGTCAGTTTTTGATAGTCCAAACTACCGTAATCTTTGTCAAAGGAAATAGCAATAGTTCGAGAGTGCGATGAGCTATGAACGATATGTGAGTTTAGATGGACAAGTAATCACTATACTGATAAGTTTAGTATTGATTGAAGAACTCACGGCTCATTCTACTTTTACAGAATCCCGCTTACGCAACTAGTTGCGGGGTTAAATAAACAACTACCCGCGAAACCGGTTATACGGAGAATAAATGGGAAAATGAGAATTCCGCCAATCTCTTACGCAACTAGTTGCATTGTTATTTATCGTTACCTTTCGAAGTCTAGTCGCGAAGATTCAACGGAGGTGGCCAACTGAAGATTCGCCTTATATCTATCTACTCCGGTGAAGATGTCTCGCAGAGTTCCTCAAATGAACGAGCCTATGAGAATAATTTGCGTCTCCACAAACCAAACAAAACAATCCAATTCTATTGATTGTATGATATGTTTAATTACCCAAGTGTAGCTTGACTTGGTGATTTATTGTATTCCCTCAGATCAATAGTTGGCGCCACTCAGAATTAAATCGATTTTGTGCTACAACTTTACAATGTTACCTTTGATGTACACTGCCCGTGTATGAATATGACGATTGCGACTAACACGTGATAAATATTTATGACTGTTTCTTGATAATAAAATAAGTTTGTTATCTTCGTATTGATTGCCGTTCATCTGTTCGTATGTCTACTTCAGCTTGGAGGAATATCTACCGTCTGGCAGGGGAGGGATCTACTGGATTCTGAGGTAGATCTTCTCCTATCTACTCTCAACTGACACATTTCTTCCCTATCGGACGATCATGTTTTCGACAGAACACTGATATTTATGTTTGTATGTTTTTATTTCCTCTCAATGGAGGCATCGATGACAAATATGCAACATAAAGAAGACTAAAGAAGAACGCTCAAGAATGACATGGAAATTCATTAATTCATAATCTTTCTTTGGCGCCATTCAAAGGCGCGAAATATTAGATCGCGGTATCTCAATATCGCTTTCAATGAAGATATCGACGTCTATTATTTCACATTCCACGCAAATATTCCCCCCAATAATTATTAGATGATGCAAGAACTGTTCATATTTTAAATTGCATTGTTAATTCAATAATTACGAAAGTTACAACTCCAATTTAGTTATGAGTCCTCTCTGCCTCGCGTCCTCCCCCTCTCCTCATCAAATTCGCTGCATAGAAACGGGTCGAATCCCATCGTCGTTCCCCTCCTTTCCTCCCCATTCGTATAGCCAAACTTGGATGAACCACTTCCCTTTATGAATTCGCTAAAATTTTCGTTTGTTCCACTTCGTTGACATTAATTTTCGTATGTTCACAACATATTTTTTTAGATTTCTGCGCAATCTCTTCTCTTTTATCCATTCCGAACTCAATCAACGCACATGATTCCAAGCCTACAGACCAGGGTTGGGACGAGAGAGCACGCAAAAGTGAGAGAGTCCCTCTCGATTTCACACGCTCTCTCACTCCAAAGGCCTTCCTGGAAGGTTGACCGGTCTGTGGAATGATGTGAACGAATTCAAAACTAATCACCGAAAGTTGCGGACGGTTAAAATATCAACCCATTAACTCAAAGGAATACCTCGATTCTCTATATTTCAATGACGTGCTACTCAACAGTCACCCGCCCGAGGAGTCGTCATCCTAGCAAGGCATCTTTTTGTATACAAACAAAAATGACGAAGTGATAAATTATATTCAATTTATCACGCCTCTCACGAGAGGCTCGGCTTAAAATGACATAGTTCCGGCACAGACCTCAATTTTCGAAATTCTGTTTTGAAGTATTTTGGGTTCCACTGGGTCCAACTAAGATCCCTGAGAGCTAATATGCCACAGAAGTCATTCCTCGCTATGCTACAGCTACTGTAAGGTGCAGCCCGCGGACTTCGAAGCCGTTTTTCAGTGTTTCAACGCAGTTTCTGAGAAAACTTTTTGCTTAGAGCTAATGTTACTTTTCAATGCTCTTTCGACCTATGTCATTCGTTTTCTGATTGGTTTTCGAATTTTCTTGAAAATCATTATTATTGAATTTAGAAAAAATCCGCTCGAAAAGGTCGCATTTTTATTTTTCCATAGCCTCCAGCAGGTGATGAGGATTCGAATGATATGTCTAAGCTCCCCCAACTCGGGAGTTGATGATATATTTCATACGAAAATGTTTCAAATATTGCTTTTACTCTCATTATGTGCCCCGCACACCGCTTCATTCAAAGGAAATGAACGATTAGAGAGCGGGAGAACAATGGATCGCTGAGTCATTCATCATTCATTCGTCATTCGTTCATTCGAGTGATTCGATTCGATTCGTTCGAGTGACTCGGTTCGATTCGATTTTTCGTCATTCGAGTCATTCATTCATTCGTCATTCGATTCATTCGTCATTCGAGGTCATTCGAGTGACTCGGTGGGAATTGTCTAGAATCGATATTTTTGACACATTTTCGTATGAAATATATCATCAACTCCCGAGTTGGGGGAGCTTAGACATATCATTCGAATCCTCATCACCTGCTGGAGGCTATGGAAAAATAAAAATGCGGCCTTTTCGAGCGGATTTTTCTAAATTCAATAATAATGATTTTCAAGAAAATTCGAAAACCAATCAGAAAACGAATGACATAAGTCGAAAGAGCATGGAAAAGTAACACTAGCTCTAAGCTAAAAGTTTTCTCAGAAACTGCGTTGAAATACTGAAAAACGGCTTCGAAGTCTGCGGGCTGCACCTTACAGTAGCTGTAGCATAGCGAGGAATGACTTCTGTGGCATAATAGCTCTCAGGGATCTTAGTTGGACCCAGTGGCACCTGAAAACGTAAAAAATCAACCTTAAAAATGGGAGCTGTGCCAAGTCCAGTCCGAGCCTCTCGTGAGAGGCGTGTTATTGACGTCATGTGTAACAATTAATATTTATCATTTCGACCCTCCACCAAATGTATTATTCACATCTCGAGAAAGGCACTAATACCCATAACAATATTATTGATATTTAAAATACATATAGTAATACGTAGTCCACGACGTTACCTCAATGCTTGCGATGTTTTGCTTGATATCTTACAGGTTGAATACAACATCCACAATCATAGTTCCTGTAGCATCTTACACACATTTTTACTCTTTTATTGTAAGCTCTTTTATTGTACGGAAAGAAAATTAAATCAATTTCTGAAGTGTCGCCGTGCGTAAAATTGGATATGTTTCAACACATCGTCGTAAAGGTTGTTGTTCTTTTCCGATGTTCCTTCCACCCTCGTTCCTTTCTAAAAAATCCTAATTCATCTTTTTTCATGTTATGTTGAAGTGTTGTTGGATCGAAAAATCCTTTTCGCTAATTACAAAGGCAATTCGCGAATAGGATTATTCGATCTATCAGGTTGGTGCAAAAGTTTTTCCCGTTTTCGACATTTCGGAAACATTTTCGTAGCTCGTTTCCCAAGGCCTCGACCAATGTCTCTTTAGTCATGTATTATGTAGCACCTCTTCCACTTTCATTACCCACCACTTCATCGCTGTCCAGTCATATCAGCGAGATAATGAATGGAGCAAAGATACCATGATCGGTTTCGAGTTTGCTTTTTCTCGGGCTTGAAAATTCGAAGTAGAACACCGCAGGTTCTGATAAGTGTGTTTTTTGAGAAGAGCAATGTTCACTGACTTCATAACGTATAAGGGGATTCAGAAATGATATCGGGCTAGCAAGACCTTCTCAAAACTTATAGTGAAAAGTGGGTTACCCCGTCAATAAGTTCAGTTGCATCAGTATCGCTGCACATATTGATAGACGTCCCGATTTCAGTTATTTTTTAGTATTACCTACCACCGTTACAATAGTACTACGCATATTGAACGAGATGCTCTAATCACTATCCAGTACACAACTTAATAAGAGCATGAAAATTCGAGATCGAAAATTCAACTTTAGGGCGTGTCAGATTTTTCTACAATCTTGAATGGACCCTAAATTTTGCCTATTTGACAGAGAATGTTCTTTAGTATTATTGATAAATTGGGCATAAGCTGTGTTTACGGAACTTCCGAAGAACATTTGATCGATGAAGATGCTCAAAGTTGATATTTTGTCTTGTCGACTGCGTGATTCGAAATTTAGTTTATTTTCACTTTTGAAAATGATTGAAAGTGACTAATTCTAATAACTACCAGTGTTGTATAACCCATGTGTCAGTCAATAGAACCTGCATTATTAGAGTATTATAGTATCGCTTTGAACACCGTTAAGTACAATAATATGCATACTTCTTTTGGAGCGGTAATCATTTTTGTCCAGTCCTAACTTCTGAAATACGAAGAGTAGCAATTCAATCTCTTCATAATCTGAAACAGCACACTTCATAGTATGGTATCTTATTAATAGCTTCTCGGAATAAAATTCCCAGAAAAACAGCAAACGCTTAGAACATTTGCCAAAATTTCATCATATTTAGGAATATCGCATATGTGCTGTATCTTGTAAATCAGAGAAGGTGCCGTGAAACCACTTTGTGAAATTATTGTTCAGTAGTCCCCCGAAAATATACTATGAGTACTGGGTGCATCGATTTGAAGTAAAGGAATACCAAAGGAATTAATTGTATTTCTCAAAACGGGAAAAACTTTTGCACCAACCCAATAACAACACTACTGTTTTGTTTTCGTCACTGCTCCTGCAATTGCCGCGCGTTTGTACATAATATCCAACCTAGATTCACAAAAAAAGTTGTTTCCTTATCAATGCGCCACGTCCAGAGGCGTCCTAGTCGACTCCATAACTCTGTAGCGAAGTGTGCGATATTTTCTTTAAAAAAGTTCCGCCGAGCAACAATTTAGACACGCGGCCCTCTCTTTCGGAAAATTGCTATTTTCAGGTGACACAAAAAACATTCTCCCCATTCCTGCTTCCACCTTTAGGTGGGCTCGGTGTAGTGGGAAATAAATGGGAGGATTTTCAGGTTGAATATTATACCTACCAATACCTACCAAAAAAGGAAACCCTAGTGATGATTCTTGCATTCAGTATTGCTGTTTGTGAAAATAAAATTCAAATGTTTGCAACGTTGAGAGTATGTTAGTTAATAAATACAGATCGGACCATTATGACGACCGGACTGTCGATTAGTTTTGTTCGAAACCACTCCTACACATGTACAGCTTCCTCAAATTCGTAATAAGTTCCTCTCTTGTAGTGTTTCGCTCAGTCCCTCAAGGAAAAGTCTCCCTCGTTCCTTGGATACAAAAAAGGGGGAGGAATCGGGCCATTCCCCCCTCTCACTCATCGAATTCATTGGGAGAGGGACGCTCCCATTCTATTTCTCTTATTACGATTTTACTGGCCTCGTTGTACTGTTTCGTAATTCCCCGAACAAACTATCAATGTTTTAATGAAATACCCGAATTCATCATTTCTTGTTCCGCACTACTTTCCCATTTCACTTTATTTTACCTTCACGTTCTTCAAAATATTTCACATTGTTCAGATTTCTGCACAATCTCGATGGTCCCCTCACCAAATCTACTTCACAAAGTCGAAGTTCTCTTCCTTAATTAACCATCTAACTGTGATGTGGAAGATCAGGAGTCTATGGGAGGATAAGTGGCTACGATGTGACTCAAGAATTACATAAGCGTGCCTCAGAACGACTCTGCTGGAAGCGGCATTCCAACGTTTCCTGGATGTTATCCATCAAAACATATCTCTGTGGGAAGTGTATTTGCCCTCCTCGCTTCCACGGATCGATCGATTCAATAATTGTGTAATATTATCTATAATTTCCGAGTGCATTTCGAAGATAAATATATTATCAAAAACTAATGACGAACGGAATTTCGAATCCTTTTGCAACTAGAACGCACATTAGCCGATTCTATCTCTCTGTAGCTCAGAGCTCCAAATCATCCGATTTTTTGCTTGATTTTTTGTTGCTCCGAGAGATGATGATGAGTAACAGATCGAATAGAATAATGTAGATTCAATCGAAATGACCATTCCAAACATTTGCAACAACGCTGCAGCGTCAGTATTCAGGAATATTTCGGAAAAGTACAATTACTTATACATATCCGAGAAAAATGGATATGTTTCAGCACATCTGAAGAAGGTTAAACGTTCTTCGAAAATGTTCACAGCCGGCCACATGTAATCTAATTTGAAAACAAAAATCTCGATGATAATGCACCATAAATGAGTTGGACACATTAGTCGTGATGTATCATTCTCCTTTTCACACTTTTCTGCTCAATCATTCCTTTTCACTATTCTTTTCTTATTATTCCATTTCGTAAATTCGGCTCAACTATCTCTACATGGCATTTTAGTGTACAGTCCAGCCAACCCAACAAGATGGTGTTTGGAGTGAGAGAGCGCGTAAAATCTAGAAGGATTCTGTCACTGTTAAACATTATCTCGCTCTGACCCGTTTCTGAAAATTTGAAATGATGCGGTGCAGGGGTGTGCGGCAAGGGACAATCCTAGATCCATGCCAGGCCCCGCCCCTTCCCTTCCAGACGAGAGGAGGGGAGAAGCTGACCTCCCGCCCTACCCGAGGGAGGGGCAAGAGGCGTTCAAAATAACCGAGCAATAACGTTCCAATCGGCGATAGCTTCGCTGCTTTGTTGCAGTACACGCCGCACATCACTGACGCGAGCGAGCACTATGTCTAGGGAACGCGCGCTTTACTCGAGACGGGTTTGACAGGCGAGAGACACATCAGAGACAAGTTTCGGCAAGTTTCGGCAATGCTCAAAATCGTAGAAAAAAAAGATAAATTCAGATAACGATTACAATATTTTTCTTCTTGAATTTTGACATTTTTCTTCATTTTATATATTTTATTTCAAAATATTTGATTGCCGTTGCCGGCAAGAAATTTCGGCAATGAAAGTCCGGCAATTTCGGCAACCGGCAAGGGACCGCACAGCCCTGATGCGGTGCGCTCAGTTCCGCTCATGAACAACCACTCAAAATTCGTAATATATTCTTCGTTTGCTTATTTATCTTTCACTCAATCCCTCAAGACTCCGCGCTGGATGTATATTTCCTGAAAATGGGTTAGGTTTCATCAAATCAGAATGAGGACGAACTCTCCTCACAAATCCGCTTAGAAACACAGGACCGGAGTGATTACCAGAATCCAGTAAAAAAATTACCAGAAAAATATCTTTTTGCGAATACTTCGGAGCAACTTATGTTAGTTTTACACAATCTCCTTAAATTCGTCGTTTCTCTCTTGAAGCGTCTCACTCAATCGCTCAAGAAAAAGTCTCCCTCTTTCCTTGGATACAGGAAAAGGAAAGGAATCGGTTCATTCTCTCTCATCGACGAAAGAAACTCCCGTCTCACTCTGCTTCTCGTATTCGCTATTACGATTTGACCGACCTCTTTGAACTGATTGGTCCCCCGTCGATAGAGGTCGTTGATAGAGATCGTTTCCTGTCCGTTTCCATATAGCGATTCTGCTGCTAGGAAACGAAAAGGCGAACCCTCCCCTCGTTCTTTCCCGTTCGTATAGTCGGACCCGCTAGTTGTTTTCCTCTGCTTTTGGCCATGACTTATTTGTTGAGGGTCATCTGCCTTTCGTAGTATCTATTACGATTTGATTCATCAACTTGAGGCGCTTTCTTCTGCTTTTTGACCGCTAGCAATTAATGCTATAGACATTCACTCTTCTCCGTTGTATCTTGTTATATATTACGGGTTATTGGCAAATTCGTACTGTTGGTCCTGCCCCGAACAAATAAAAGATCTATCGTCTAACAATAAACACAACAAATCCGATGATTTCTTCATTTCTTGTTCCACTATCCTCGCTTTCCACTCAGAGCGCGAACTCTCTAACATGTGCCTCTCTAGTGAATTGGAGTTGCTTATATTCAAGAGAGTCCGCTATCTACTCTCCTCATTACGCGCACTATCTCGCCAACTATCTAACACAGATCTTCTGAGAAGGTGTAGGAACCGTTGCAGCAAAAAATATTTTTTGTCTCCGATTCCTTTGTAAATTGAAGTATGCATACATATAAAATTAAGAAATTTTTTTATGAACTTCGTTTTTCGAAATGTGCATATTATCGATTTTTTTGATCTACCTCTTTAGAGGGGTATATCTCAGTCAGATTAAAAGATTTTTGCTACTTCTTTTTTTCAAATTGTTCATCAAAGCATGATCTACATTTTCTTCAATTAGCACAAACATCTATCTTCACTCGTTTTAGAGATATTCGTCAAAAACCAAATTTTGATATACATTTTCTTCTTTTTCTCGAAAATATTGGTCAAGCACCATCAGGGTTATTTCAGAATCTGAATCAGCGTCTTCTGTTTACTATATTTGCATATTTCTTATATCATAACTCTGGAAACTTTTCTGCGCACCCCCAGCGAGTTTTCGGACTTGTACGAAAAAAAGCTCGGAAACGGTTTCGTTCATAACTTGCTTCAAACTCATCGCTCAGAGCTCACCCGGTGTTCAATCCATAGCAGATCAGCTGCTCTACAATTTACATTTAGTACTTCTAGACGAAAAACGTACTGGTTTTTCAGTTACGATAGAAAACAAAAATTTACAGAGTGGCTTTGAAATTGTACAGTGTTTCATAAAAGCATTTGCCCACTTTTCTCGTTAGCTGTTACTTGTGAACCAGATGTGTAATTAGTCTGAAATAGTAACTATGCGTAGTACACACCGTACATACCCGTTTTGAACATTTTTACATAGGAGGATTATCCGTTATTGCGTAGCTATGACGTTATTTTGCACTGATTATATTGCTACGATTATTTGTTCTATAAATATTACGGTAATTTCTGTTTACTTATTTTTTAAATTACGAATACAGCCATTGTTAACCTTAGCACACTTCTCTAGCACTTCTAAAAACTGAAATTCATTCTTTTCAGGTAGCCTATTAGAGCTCTGATGCGTTTTCGATATTAATTCGTGCAATGAGGTGCTCATTTTTTTTCAAACATTCATACTCATTAAATATCATCACAATATCGTATTCTAGCAGTAAAATATTCCTCCTACTAAATAATCAATCAATTTATCATATCAGGCGATAATCGCTCAGATGAGGATGGGTCGGTAGTCTTCATAAGTTGCATTCCACCAGTTCGCGCCGATTGCTCTCCTTAGGTCATCTCTCCATCTTGCTCTTGGCTGGCCTGGGGGACGAGTTCTGCTGTAAGGGGTCCACACAGTAGTCGCTCTGCACCATTTCTCCGTATCCATACTCCTCACTTTCAATGCCCATTGAGCTTTTCGTTTTAGGCTTTCCTGTACCCAGTCTTTCACTTTGGTGATTTCCCGAAGTCTTTCATTTCTCCAGCGATCTCTCAAAGTCACTCCAATCATTCTTCTCTCCATTGCTCGCTGTGTGACGTTCAGCCGATTTCTCTCATTCCCTCTCAAAGCCCACACTTCACTCCCGTAGAGTACTGTAGACGTGATGCAGCTTTCAAACAGTCTTCTTCTGGTCTTCATAGGTAAAAGACGGGACGAAAGAAGGTGAGACAGTTTGCTCCATGCGAACCATCCGAGTCGAATCCTATGTTCCACTTCTTCAGAGATATTTAGGGGAAGACTAATTGTCCCTCCTAGATAGGTGGCAGATGGAATGAAGTTGAACTTGTTGTTCTCGATCACAATGGGAGCTCGGGTCGTGGTGCATGAGGTGAGCAGATTAGTCTTCGAAGCATTGACTTCGAGACCAACTCGAGAACATGCATCCATAAGTTTCTTCAGCATTCTTTCCAGCTCTGGACGTGACTTTGCAATGAGTGCCACGTCATCTGCGTATTCCAAATGGGTCAGGTTCCTCCCATCGATCCTAAGTCCATCCTTCTCCCAGTCGATGTCGTCCATGGCGAATCGAAGCACAACATTGAAGAATAATCACTCCTATATTATCAGTGCACAATTATGTCATCACAAAATTACGTCTTAACTACGCAATAACGGATAATCCTCCTATGTAAAAATGTTCAAAACGGGTATGTACGGTGTGTACTACGCATAGTTATTATTTCAGACTAATTACACATCTGGTACACATTAAGTAACAGCTAACGAGAAAAGTGGGCAAATGCTTTTATGAAACACTGTACAATTTCAAAGCCACTCTGTAAATTTTTGTTTTCTATCGTAATTGAAAAACCAGTACGTTTTACGTCTAGAAGTACAAAATATAAATTGTAGAGCAGCTGATCAGCTATGGATTGAACACCGGGTGAGCTCTGAGCGATGAGTTTGAAGCAAGTTATGAACGAAACCGTTTCCGAGATTTTTTTCGTACAAGTCCGAAAACTCGCCGGGGGGGCGCAGAAAAGTTCCCAGAGTTATGCTAAATGAAATATGCAAATATAGTAAACAGAAGACGCTGATTCAGATTCTGAAATAACCCTGATGGTGCTTGACCAATATTTTCGAGAAAAAGAAGAAAATGTATATCAAAATTTGGTTTTTGACGAATATCTCTAAAACGATTGAAGATAGATGTTTGTGCTAATTGACGAAAATGTAGATCATGCTTTGATGAACAGTTTGGAAAAAAAGAAGTAGCAAAAATCTTTTAATCTGACTGAGATATACCCCTCTAAAGAGGTAGATCAAAAAAATCGATAATATGCAAATTTCGAAAAACGAAGTTCATAAAAAAATTTCTTAATTTTATATGTATGCATACTTCAACTTACAAAGGAATTAGAGACAAAAAATATTTTTTTGCTGCAGAGAGGTCGAATTTTCCTACACGAAGATCTGTGCTAAGAGAGTTGAGTTCACTAGAGAGGCGCATGTTAGAGAGTTCGCGCTCTGTGCAGTTAAGCTTCCATTTATTTCTATTCATATTTAAAGATTTCTACACGATCTCGATAGCCCAAACACCGATACAAAATGTTCCACACGTCAAATCCGTGCTTCTGTTCAATCAGCTTACCACTGAACGACGATTTCGGAGAAGATCAATTTGTATGTCAACAGAAGCTGAAATCGCGACGATAACAGTCGTCAAAGACGTGTCTTTCCTCTCATTTCCCCAGACCATCTGTCAAAATGTTTCTCGAGAAAGTACTTATCAGAGAGAAGCATTTGCCCTTTCTTCGTATCAACAGAGGGATCAACATAAATTAGCTGTTTGATATGGAACATCTCAGAAGATGATGTTGTTCTCGACAATTGTTTTCGGTTGTTTGTTGATAAATATGTTTTCTGGTATCCGGAACTCCGTATGCATAAAGATGGTGAATACAACTAGCACGTGCAATTGGTGATTCTAGCGAACTGTACAAAGAATACCATCTGCCAGCCTGATGAGCATTCAAATAAGGATCAGAAAGAGAACATAAAATCTGAAAAGGCCGTTTTCGGAAGATTGCTCGAATCGATTCAGATTATGCAGTCAAAATGATCACGGATTATACTTTTCCTCGAAGTGATGGTTATGTTTCATCGCATATGAATAAGAACGACTTCACTTCATAAACGTTGCTTGTTCGTCGTTCATTAGTTAGAACACTACAAACCTATTCACTCGCCTTAGGCGTCTACAGTACCCGTCTGACCTATCTGTCCTACTGTATCTATCTCGTCTGTATCTAACTTACCGTATCTGTCCTACTGTATCTATCTCGTCTGTATCTAACTTACCGTATCTGTCCTACTGTATCTATCTCGTCTGTATCTAACTTACCGTATCTGTCCGAGGCTGAATGCCGGCACAGACAAACAGGCCGATTCTCTCCTCAGAGCGATAGTATCCACTTTCCCTTACTGTGGAGATGTTGTCCCAGCTGAGAGAGCATGCAAAATCGAGAGATCGTCTCTCACTATTTCTCGACCGCTCTCTCGATTTTGCATGCTCTCTCAGCTGAAGACAACATCTCTAGAGTAAGGGAAGTTGGAGACTTCCCACTCGGCGTGCCGGAGCGACTGCCAGAGTTTCAATTTGTTTTAGTAAATGTATCGGTACAACACCAGCACATGCACATCATTCTCAAAATTCGTAATAAATTCCTTGTAATACACAATAATGAATGAATTCCCCGCGTGCAGCATTTCGCTCAATCCTTCAAGGGAAAGTCTCCCTCCCCGTTCCTTGGATACGGGAAAGGGAGAGGAATCGGTCCATTCTCTCTCATTCACTCATCGAATTCAGTGGGAGATGCTCCCATTCTTTGCCTCTTATTCTCTATTACGATTTGACTGGCCTCGTCGTACTGTTTCGTCCTTATGAACTGTCAATCTTTGATGAAAAAATTCCCGATTCCTTCGCTTTATTGATCCGATCTGTAGTCGGTTTATGCCTCATTTTTTCTATCCGCATTTATATTTGTAGATTTCTATACGATCTCGACGTTCCCATGCTGAATATGCATCCAACATCCTGCTGGGCAAAGGCAATCTTCCAATCTTCTTTTTATCCGATCTAAAGGGACCAATGCGATGTGGAAGATCAATAGTTTGTGAGCAAACTACTATGATGAAGACGCTGTCCAGACTACTGACGAGACTTTGGCCATAAAAGTCAAATAAGAAAGACTCGCATCGGAAAGTACTGAATCATCCCAATCGGTTCAGTGTAGTTGCCCATATTTACAAACCATTAACCAGACTTTGCACTATTTGATGTGAAACTTCTCTTGTCGTTTCCACTGCGTTTAAATTTTTAGAAATATGATGAAGTATTGTACAATGATATACAAAGTTTGTATTTCAAGTGTAACCATGATAAATGAAACGCGATCGTTGGAATTTTTTATTGATACATCAGTAATACACAAATAGTAATGTATGAATTATTTGTTTCGTATTGCATTTTGGTTTCTGAGTGCTCACCAGCGAAAAGAGTGTGCGAAATGAGAAGATAGTGGTCACAGATTGCACACAGAAATTCAGAGTCTCATTTTTGCAAATATTGCTATGCTTCAACACATCAGCATTAGTAATACGAATGTCCCTAATAAGTGTTCTCCTTTTGTCATCTCTCTAGAATACATAAATTGATGCCCGAACTATAACATTTCTCCTAGCTTAGAGTATGTTTGTTAATAATACAGATACAACCGGTGTAACGGGTCGTCTCACAGACGACTAAAACTACACATGGGCAAAGCCTCAAATTCGTAATAAGTTCTTCTCTCGTAGTCTTTCGCTCAATCCCTCGAGAGAAAGTCTTCATCAGCTCCTTGGATACAGGAAAGGGAGAGGAATCGGGCTCTCTCACATCGAATAGGAAGAAGGAGAGATGCTTCCCTGTTTCTTATTCTCCATTACGATTGGACTTGCCAAGTTGCACTATTTTATCATTCCCCGAACAAACTGATAATGTTCGAAAGAAGAATATTTCCTAATTTTATTGATCCGAACTGTCGTCATTTTTACTCATTTTTTTCATATTTGCATTAATATGTTGTTAAAATATTAACGGATCTATTAGTTCTCACAGAACTATACCTTTAATCTACAAAAAAAATTGTTACTGTTCATAATATAATATTTTTTAAATTCTGAATTAATACAAAAAAACGGGAATCAACACAAAGGAAACATTTTATTTAATTTAAAAATACACTATTCTAGAATCAGCCACAAATGTTTATCTCACGCGTCTGAAAAATTATATCTATCTAGCGAAAGTGTACATCATAATATTGCATAGTTTCGGTACATAATCGATAGCATTCTGTCCGGCCATATAATGAGATAACAGATGTCCCTATCTTTTGCACAACCTGGGTAATTAAACCTATCATTCACTAATGGGAGCTGCACCATGTGAGAATATAGGGAGATCCAAATTCTGGTGGGCGAAACGAGATCGATCATGCGAGGGGGCGGGGCAATAGGTCGTCTCTCGCCTCCTTCGTCAAACCCGGCTCGCGTCAGAACCGCTCTCTCAATACTCTATATAAGCTGCGCGGGCTCGATCAATAGTGCGACGATTACCGTACATGGGGCGCCGCATCGAGAACCCTTCCTATATCAGTGGTCTGGTGCGCAATATAAGTTCAAACAGGGATTTTCCTACGTCCACTCTCCCCATACTCGTGAAACGCTGTGGAATGCTTTCATACCAATTAGTTCGGGAGAAGTGAATTTGTCGTCCTCGCCTCCACAGATGGATTGTATTCAATAATTGAATGATATGCTTCTTTTCTTATTATTTCTGAATGCATTTTGAAAATAAACATAGTACCAGGCACTGTTTGGCAATGACAAGCAGAACATCGAATCATTTATCAGAGTCAATATCTGCGTTGAAATATACTATTTTTCACTGATTTAATAAACATAGACCGAATCGGTGTGACGATCGGACTATATTTCTGAGCATGTGTTGGAACCACGCCTACAACCTCCGCAAATTCGCAAAGTAATATGTTCCTCTCTTGTAGCATTTCACTCAATTTCTCAAGAGAAAGTCTGCATCCGTTCCTAGGATACAGAAAGGAAGGGCGCATCGGGCCAGTCTCTCTCTCTCTCATCGAATTCAGTGGGGAGAGGTGCTCCTATTCTGTCTCACATTCGCTATTACGATTTGACTGGCCTCTTCGTACTGTTTGGTCCTCCTCTGAATAAAGTTACAATGTTCCAAATAAATTAAATCTCCTGATTACATCTTTTTATTTGAACTAACGTCGCTTTCCAGATCATATTTTTCGTATTAACATTGTTCAGATTTCTACTCGATCTCGATGTAAACCAAATCTACTACGTCTCAAAGCATAGCTCTTGCTCAATATTTGAATCTCGCGCCACTGGATTGCTTGGAAAAATTTCAGTTTGTGAGCAGACGACAATGAATGAGGAATCTTCAGCAAGATGAAGGTCGCACTATTTGCCGTAACTTCACCCAACCTCGACTCTGCTGAACCTATACTACTTTAACCTCCATGCTACGCATATTGTGATTGGGACATGATAAGCATCCATTTGTCCTTTCTCACATTAACCGGTCCACATAGTTCATCAACCTTACGATGTCAAGTTCCTATGAATGTTTGAGAGAATGTTATCACCTGTTAATTAGTCAGTTTTCAATTATGCTTGATGTGCTGTTTAGTGAATAAATATGATTAATGAGACTATATTACATGATACTAATGCTATTTATCGATTAGGGATGCATGTTCGGTGATCGTGCAGTTAAATGAATGAAATATCGGAAATGCGGCAGGTAAGACACAGCGTTTGAGAGAAAATGAGATACAAAAAATGAAAGGTCTCTCGAAATCGCTCACTATTTCTCCAAGTGTTGTGTGTGAACAGTAGTTTACTGTGCCTTTTCTGTGAACTTAAGCAGCAGAGACTATAGTGTACAGTCTCAGAATCCTATATAAAAAAGCGCACATTTTCTCTGCCCGAGTTAACTTCCGGATATGGGTTGCGGAGAAAACATTTGAAATCGAGTCTTCTCAGAGTGCCAGTAATCTTAGTGATTCTGTAGGATCCTCCATTTTTCTCCGTTACTTATCAGACTTAAATGCTTTCCTGTCAATGTATCGATTCATCCACGAGTCGATTCGTAATGCATCCTTTCCATCTGTTGACTCTCTCCATCAACCAATTCTGCTGCTTGGAAACGAAAAGACGAGCCCTCCCCTCTTTTCCTTCGCATTCGTGTAGTCGGCCGCACTATTCCTTTTCTGCATAATCGTCTGCTTTTTCGCCATCAACATTATATGTGATCGACCGGACGAAAATTCCCCTATATCTGTCTCGCATTTGCTGTTCCGATTTGACTCACCCAAATCAACTATTTGCTTCTCATACGCACAAAATTAAGATATTTTATATATAAATACCATATTCCCCAACTTCGCATTTATTTTTACTTTCCATTTCTTCTTCTTCTTATTCACATTTATATTTACAGATTTCTACTCGATCTCGATGCTACCCACAACGACAGCCTCCGATTTGGCAGGGCATCATCTGTTCACTATTTTGCCGGGCTTTAACTCGATGGATTGCCTGGACTCAACTGCCTGCCTGCCTGACTGCCTGGACTGCCTGGACTCGATGGATGGACTCAAGTGCCGTAAATGTTCCCAAGAACTGCTCTGCAGCAGCTACCAACAAAACCTTCCAACTGTTCCACAAAGGAAATTATCGTTAGAAGTGCATTTTATTTATCCCGTCATGAGATCCACGGATATGCCATGCATTAGAATTTTTTAAATATGTAACATCTCAGAAGGCGACATCTACTATTATATTATCGATTGTTGTTTACACAATGTGCACTTTTCGGTATCTTCCATGCGGATAAATGTCAAAATATGTTGATTCCACGCACTTCGGAAATCCATCAAAATGATATACATGTAGATACAACCGATTATAATTCGTCATAAATTCTTATCTTGTAGTGTTTCGCTCGATCCCTCAGGGGATAGTCTCCCTCGCTCCTTGGATACAAGAAAGGAGGATAAATCTTGGCATTCTCTCTCTCACTCATCGAATTCAGTGGGAGAGGGATGCTCCTATTTTGTGTCTCATACTTTCTATTACGATTTCAGAGACAAGCTCTTACTGTTCAATTCTCACTTGCACACTATTAAGATGTTATATCAACGATTATTTCGTATTTTGGACAACATTTTCGTTGCCTATGATTCGCACACGTTCTTATTCATTTTATTCACATTTACAGATTTCTACACGATCTCGATGGTCCATACCGAATCTTCTCCAACACAATCTTTTCTTCAACATTCAAATCTCGCGCCACTTCGCTGCGATTGGGTATATACACGCTGTGAGGAATTCACCGAGAAAGTCTCGAACCGATTTTGACAGTGTCACTTAATACCGTAACTTCTTCCACGGTTCACTCCTCCGGAACTATTCTACTGTTTCCTCTCTGTCTCCCAACTGACGTCAAAAGTAGATAGTTGTCCTTCCTACATCAATCGATCAATCATCACCTCCCTGTTTGATAGGAAAATTCTCTGGAAGTTTCACAGAATGTTGTCTATGGTTCTTGAATAATTTTACAATGTGATGTGCACTTCCTGTGAATAAATATGATGGATGAGAGTCTATTGTGTGATACAAATTGTCATTTATCTATTAAATAATGATATAAATTCGGGGAGAGGTCGCGATGCTGCAGCAATGCGGCGGATGAGGCACTCATAATTAGAGAAAAAGAGACTGGAATGTTTCAGAAATCGCATTTTATTTCTCCAATATTTGCTGTAGTAATGGTAGTTTTCTTTACTTTTCCTGAAAACTTTTTTGATAGCTCAGTATTGTACTCTCTACCACTGTAAACACGTGCACTACTGTACATCTACCTCAAATTCGTAATAATTCTCGTGCAGCTTTACGCTCAATCCCTCAAGAAAAAAGTCTCCCTCTTTCCGTGGATACAAGGAAGGGGAGGAATCGGGCCGTTCTCACACATCGAATAGAAGTACGGAGAGATACTCTTATTCTCTGTCTCGCATTCGCCATTGCAATTTGACTGGCCAAGTTGTACATTTTGTTCTCCCTAGAATAAGCTGGCAATTTTTTTTCATTAAAAAATCCCCTTTTTCCTCATTACATGTACCGTACCACTTTAAATTTCACCGATTATAGTTCAGATTTTTTCTACACGATCTCTATGGTCGCCCAGTGGGACCCCGCACCGAATCTTCAACTTCACCAAGTTATATTACGTCCGTTCAACTTTTCTTTTCGTCACTTGACTGCGATGTGAAATGCCATCTATTCGTGAGAACCCACTCATCACGGACGCACCCAGTCAAAGAATCCAATCACAGTGAAGCAACTAATCCCATGATATCTAAGACGAACCTGTACTAACGTAGTCTATCTGTTGTAAACAGAAGAGTGGATGGCGGACCGGCTGTCTAGTGTGTATTTCCATATTCAACTGCATTCGATGTTCTTATTATTATTATCAACCATGTAATTGGCAATGTCTTTATTTCATCGGATTGATTCAATTATTCCACATCCTTGCGAGGAAGGGACAAATCCACTTATCACAGATTCATTTTTAGAAGGATAACATTCAGTAAGACGTATCACATCATTCCACAGGCCGCTCAACCATCCAGAAAGGCCTTTGGAGTGAGAGAGCGTGCGAAATCGAGAGGGACTCTCTCACTTTTGCATACTCTCTCGTCCTAACCCTGGTCCGTAGGTTTGGAATCATGTGGTATCATTGCCGACTGTATCAGAGTCGTTCTTTTGGGGAAACATTTCCATTGTTGAGCATAACATCGTCGATTCGATACCGTCCATGAAATCCCAACAAATTGATGGTCTTCCAAGTCGTGGATCAGATAATGAAGAAAAAATCGTCGTCATGAAGTATGGAAAATATTGGAGACATTGGAGATCGCGTAGACATCTGCAAATATGAATAGAGATAAGAAGAAGAAGTGGAAAACGGTACGGAACAAATTCGGAAAAAATGAAGAAATCGGGGGAATTGTTATTTAATTCAGACCATTGCCAGTTTGTTCAAGGGTGTACCAAAATGTACAAATTAGCCGGTGAAATCGTAATAGCGAACGTGAGACAGAGAATAAGAGCATCTCTCTCTCTGAATTCGATGTGAGAGAGAGAATGGCCCGATTGCTACCCCTTTTCTGTATCCAAGGAACGGGGGAGACATTCTCTAGAGGGATTGAGCGACACTATGAGAGGAGCTTCTTACGAATTTGCAGTTGTTCTGCATGTGCGGCTGGGCTACCAATAGATACATTTAATAAAAACAAATTAAAACAAAATTGAAATCGGTTTTTCGGCGCGCGATGTGCACGAGAATTTCAACATGGTTAGGCACGGCGCGAAACTAGTAGTGAAAGTGTCGCGCCCATCGTGCGTTGAAAACAGGAATGGTCGTCGCGTCGGCAGAGAATCGACCTATTTGTCTGTGCTGGATTGCGCTCGGCCTCAGACAGATACAGTTCGGTCAGATCCCCATGTGAAAACGGGGCGCCGGGGCGACCCGAAGCGACCCATTGACTTTCACAGTAAGGAGAATGAGAAATTCACGTTGAATTAAAGTGCGCTGCGTTTTCGAGGTCATAACCGAACTTTTCATGTATTTCACATATATTTTAAAAATTACATTAATTATAAATAAATTATTTAAAATGGTTCAATTTACGAATCATATGTGCGCCCGAGCCGGACTACCGTAGTTAAGAGGACTAAATTAAAGAAAGCAACACACCAAGACCGGGATCTGTAGAAAAGAAAAGCTCTCAACTACGGTAGTCCGGCTCGGACGCACATATGATTCGTAAATTGAACCATGTTAAATAATTTATTTATAATTAATGTAATTTTTAAAATTTATGTGAAATACATGAAAAGTTCGGTTATGACCTCGAGAACGCAGCTCACTTTAATTCAACGTGAATTTCTCATTCTCCTTGCTGTGAAAGTCAATGGGTCGCTTCGGGTCGCCCCGGGCGCCCCCGGGCGCCCCGTTTTCACGTGGGGATCTGACCGGACTGTACATCAGGATACGGTAAGACGGATACTTTAGACGACCGATTACAAGAACATGCTACATTGCTAGTTCTAACACAATCTTTTTGGGATGCAGATTTCGTGATTGTTTTACATTTTTTGGGATTTTTAGGACGTTTCGTGATTGTTTGCATGTTGAGTGAGTAGTAAAAAAGAAAAAAAAAATTTCACGAAAACACACATTATTTCTGAGAAAATTGCCGATTCTTTCTCTTTCCCGCGAACTTTAGCACAAACTGAACTTTACTCACTAGACTCAATGGATATCGTTCCTCGGCTATGTTGAACATCCAATTCACGGTCGGAGGAAGAGTATTTATGAATGATATCATGTGAGCGCTCTTCATGAATGTAGCCCTCAGGGCACAAAAAACCCCAAATTGATCATGCAAGTGAAAAGCCTCCATGTAAATTCATAGATTCATTTACGAATCGATTAATAATTCTTCTTTCTTATTTCTTGCCCCTTTCCATCTAGCAATTCTGCTGCTTGGAAACAAAAAGGCGATCCTCCCCTCTTTCTTTCCCATTCGTATAGTAAGGCCTACCTTTCGTTCAGCGCTTTCGTCTGCTTTTCAGTGATTTGATTGACCAAATTGTCATCCCGTGAAAAGTGACAATCTTTTAAATAAAATAAATACTTGTAATTTTCCGTTCAAACTATCGTCGTTTTCCATTTACCCTCTTCTTTTCTCTATTCACATTTGCAGATTTCTACACAATCTCGACGTCGCATCTACACACTGGAGCAGAATCTACTCCTTGACAAACCCAATCTTCTCTTCGATCCTTGAACAAATGAATGGCACTTCTGGAGAGCGAAAGCACATCGAGAACGAGGGATGTTTCATGAAGAGAGCAGACAGTAGGGAGGACAACCTTACTAAGACATATTCTGCTTAACGCATTGTCACAAATCCTGCCTCAATAATTCTATAGTAAACACTTGTCTGTGAAGGGTACGTAATTGCCCCTTCTCACACTTACAGATCGATGATTTCATATGCTCTAGCAGAATGTCATCAATTGTTAGTTAATAAATAGGTTTTCTTTCCGTATCACTTCCTTGTCGATAAATATCACGCGTTTCATGGGAAATTTGAGGATCTGCTTGCACATCAATTTTTTAACCCCCCATTTTCAACACGTTTTTCGATAGCCCCAGGTCAGGTGACTTCTAATCTGGAGTAACAGACTCCGTAGATCACTCGCCTCTCCAGGAGGTCACGTCAATTATCGGCGTTGAAGCACGGTTTTTCAGCATTTACTCGGTTCAGAGAGAAGCTATCGATTAAGTTTCAACAGATGAAATGTGTGTTTTTATGAGCTCTATACGATGCATCGTCGATATTAATGATTATAATGAGTCTGTCTGTCCTACGCCCTAAGTTGTCACCATATCATTTGCGTCACAGAGTTTTGAGTTCAGTAGAAAGAGCTCGACGAGAGCTTTCGAATGATATGCTTAAACCCCCAATTTCGAGGGGACTTAAGAACAGAAAAGGCCGAAAAACCATTTCCGACGCCAAGCAAAAGTCTTTTCGTCGGGGTCAGAGAGACACGAGAGGAGAGGGAGGCTTAAGTCACCTGACCTGGGGCTATCGAAAAACGTGTTGAAAATGGGGGGTTAAAAAATTGATGTGCAAGGAGCACTAGGGACCACCATCTATTTCGCCGAAAAAATCGCCAGTTCTATTTATGCCATGAAATCTATTCTGATCGAGTGCAGTATGATGCGCGAAAAGAAAGAAAAAAATAAAATTAAAATATATATTTTTAATAATTAACAAAAATAGAAACCCCGCCCCCTCAAGAAAAGAGACAGCCGTGTCCGGTAAATACATACTATTCTCCGGCTCAGGTCCTCACACTTCTGCCGGTATCCACGACTATTTTCCAGATGTCGCTCTTATAATTGCATTTATCAGTCTCAAAGTTGTGCTAAATTGCTACTAACAAACATTAATACAATCGTGGAACACTTCACACTCCAAAGAGCACTGGATTTGATATAGAAACCCTTCAACGCATGCTGCACTATTGATAATGAAAGCGCGCGCAATTCAAACGCATACAGCAAGCGCGCGCATGAACAGATTGCCGTCAAAATTGTATGAGACATACTATTACTGCCCTTGATCAATAATCAAAAGAGATTAGGCGCGGCCATCCACAACAACGTCAGTTATCAGATGTCAAATACGTCAATAAGCTAGTTATGGATGTACACTTCGATGTAGTGATCGCGCGCGTGAACCAAAACAGCCCATTTTACTATGGGATAAATCCATTGCTTGTCCAACCTAATGCCGCGCTAATTTCATGGGGTGCAAGGTGCACATCAGTTTTATGCACCCTTTCATAACTTTTTTCCTAGTGAAGCTACAACTTCCAAACTTGATACAGGGCCCAATTAAAAGGATAATGTTCCAAACGTGGCTTGCAATCCCTGTATCAAGTTTGGAAGTCGTAGCTTCACTAGGAAAAGTGTTATGAAAGGGTGCATAAAACTGATGTGCACCCCATGAAATTAGCGCGGCATAAGATGGAAATATGTGCGGCCAACCACGACAACGTCATCTGTCGACGATTAGAGATGGTGATCCGCATGACTTTATAACAAATTAGAGTGCAGTCAGCGTGCGCATGAACAGAATTCCGTAAAAATTGGATAGGAAGTAGCTTTAGTGTCACTAATCAATAAATAAAACAAATTTGGCGCGGCCATCCACAACTTCAACTGTGGCCGGAGGTCAAACGTGATGAAGTGCAGTGCGCAAACGTGATGAAGTGCAGTGCGCAAACGTGATGAAGTGCAGTGCGCGGAAAAATCGATACTACAAGCGCGCGCATGAACAAATTGGCATTGAAATCATACAAACTACAGCCTTACTATTTGTGAACAATATTGACAAGAAATTAGGCGCGGCTATCAAAAAAGGCAGTAGTTATTAAGAAAAAAATGAATTGTTCCTCAACGGAGAGAGTGTAAAGACGGCGAGGGTAAGAGTAGCAATGATTGTGATCTCTCACCATCTTCTTCTGTGGTCTATTGGTAAGTAATGCAGTCTTTCACCCGTACCCCATGGGTTCGAATCTCCGTCCTTGCTAACCTATTGCAACTTTTCGTACATAAACTACCCTTCTCTTGCGCAATGTGTCGCGCGTAGGTGCACGATAATTTCGGCCTGTCTCACAGGTCTTTCAGGGTAAACGCTGGCTCTACCTCACGGCTCTCCAGGATGGTGGTCCCTAAAGGAGCACCGCGGAAATATGCGATTTTCCCATGAAACGCGTGATATGATGAATTATGAATCGATTCTACCGAATTATACAGTAGGGTGGCCTAATCCGGGTCCGAATTCCGTGGTCCCGGGGCCTACTCAAAAAGCGAGAGTGCGTTTGGTCCCGGGACCCGCGGTACCGTTTTGGTCCCGCGGGTCTACTGCCGCTCCCGCGGGTCCGGTCCCGCGGCACCACTCTAAGATTCCTCTAAAAATGGAGTATTTGAGCGCGGATAAGTGTTTTGTGAAAGTGGAATAGCATTTCGGGAACAAGGGATCCCTCTAAACACATTTACATAAAATTTTGGAAAAATTTTTTTTCAAAAAAATAATTTTTCAAAAAAATTCTTCAAAAAAGTAGAAATATTAGTTTTGAAGCACTTGCTAGTGATATTGCATGTAAATAAACACGATTCAAGTGCGATTCTTCTTACTGTGTTGTATTTTTCCTTCCCCGGTCCCGCGGGACCAAACGGGACCGAAATGGATTTTTGGACCCGTGCGGGGACCGGTACCGGAACCGGGACTGAAAACGGGACCGGCACCGTTTTTGGTCCCGGTCCCGGGCTGGCCCGGATTAGGCCACCCTATTGTACAGTTCCGTGAAGTCTGAGTATCCGCATTATTTAAAAAAATGTTATTTTTTGGTCCCGCCAAACCACCAGATAGAGGTCGGGAAGAGAACATTTCATAATATAAAGCCGTTTCTGGTATTTTCGAATCACGACAAGAACCAAAAAAAATTTCAATCAGTGAATCTCGCTTCAGTACAAAGTTGGACAAACAAATTGGACAGACAAACCAACAACGAAACACCATCAATCTGTGAGCACATCTTGGAAGACATCAGAAAACTCTTCTTCTTCTTCTCTGTATCAAGAAGAATGAACAACACACGCCATGACTGACTCTAATCTTCCAAGGCGATGAGCTACCATTAGCCTGCCTGATTCCCACCGAAGAAAACTAAAAATGGAGGTAATTGCCCAGTCCCACATTCATCGACCCACAAGAACTAAGATGTTGCGTGATCTGAAACACCTCCGAAGAATACACTGAAGGTTGTAGATTGTTCTTGCAGAATTTCACTATTTGAAGATTGTTGTACTTTTCCAGTGAATAAATATGATGAATGCGACTATAATACTACATAATTTATATTTATGCATTAGGGGTGCATGTTGAGTGAGAGTTTGAGAAAGGATATTCAAAATGAGAAGCGTCTTTCGAAATCGCACATTATTTCGCCAACATTACTGGGAAAAATTCCCCTTCTTTCTCTTGCTTGAACTTTTGCGCAGT
Source organism: Pristionchus fissidentatus (assembly GCA_036245785.1). Classification (NCBI taxonomy): domain Eukaryota; kingdom Metazoa; phylum Nematoda; class Chromadorea; order Rhabditida; family Neodiplogasteridae; genus Pristionchus; species Pristionchus fissidentatus. The sequence goes on along the minus strand of BTSY01000005.1, from coordinate 10,230,203 downwards.
ACTGACTCAAAGTGGATAGCGCGGATGAATTCTTGGAGTAGCATTAAAGCGTTGTCGTTATCGCTTGAATTGCTAATGCGCGGTGTGTGATCGACCAGACGCAACACACGGGGAAAGTGAAACTGAGTGGGCAACGATAGAGAGGGTCACTAACAATGGAACGATCTCTGGCCGAAATTCTTTCCGAAAATGTGAAGAGGGGCCGATTTTTATTCGGTCCTTATCCGAACGTTTTGTCGAATTTTTAGATTTCGGCTCGGCCGAAATATTTTCAGCTGAAAATAGAGACAGTTCTTTATGAAACTAGTGAACCTGAAATGATTTTGGCAAGCCGAAAAAAAATTTCGGCCAGGCCGACAATGGAAGAAGAATACCACCCCTGACTTCGAATCCAAATTACATTATCCTGTAAGCGTGTTTTGATAATCAAAACAAAAGGTTCATGTGAGAATAAATTCTCACAAAAATGATTTTGGACATTAGCTGCCTATTCCCTGAATGCTTTCCCGTTAAGTAAGAACGGATCGGTGCGAAATATGTGTTCCTACACCCATCGATAAGTCGCCAATGATAACGATTCTTGAGTATGCGTGAGATTTTTGTTGATGACGTTATGTGACGGAACGTTACGGATTGCACATTAATAGTTGAACAACACTCATCGTAAACTAGCACGTTCATTTGCTTATTCTTTCGAACTGTATAAAACGTATTTTTTTCTCAGCCCAGTGTCTCAAAGTTCGCGGGCTACACAAGAAAGTAGCATTGTGAATTCGAGGAATGATTTCTGAGCATATTAGTTCAGGGGATCTTAATTAAGCCTATTGGCACCCGAAATTGTCGAAAACGCGATTTCGAAATACAGGGTGTGTGCCAAATTCATGCCGAGCCTTTCGTTAGAGGCATGATAAGACGTGCCCCTCCCTCTACCTCCTCTTCTCCCCCTCTCAATCTCTCTCCCCACTTTGAACATTCACACCGTGTCTCTACCCTTCTCGAATTTTCGCACTTATTTTGCAGCTTCTATTTCATCATATCACTCCCGGTCTCACTTGCCATCATGTTTCCCTCTTTTCCTGTCACCGTAGACCAAATTAACCCTCATTGCCATTGTGCAATGTTGCACAAAATCGATGAGACATAATGGCACGGACATTAATATTCAAGCGTTCATATTGATATGTGCCCTTTTCGAAGTACGGTTAGTAACAATAATTTCAACCCTTTTCTTCTACTCTTTCGCAACAGCTCGCATTTGGAACATAAACAGTGTTAGTCATCTCGTATGCACACCGCTCCCTCTCCTCTTTTTCGTCAACCTTTATAAGCCGTAGAAAGGATCCACAATTCTTGATTCTCAGTTCGCTAAATCTTCCTCAGCATGGCTGTCAAGAACATTTACGATCTACTGATGAGCGATGACTTCGACGCCGATAAAAACTTGGAAATACGTGAGTTAGCATGGTGACTTGATTAGTCATCAATCGATTTTCCCAGCTGTCACAATCGTCGATTCTGCCCAGTTCGTGCGGGTCCAGAGCCTGCGCGAGGTCGTTCTACATAACATCAAGCCAGTCGGTGCGTTTCGTCACATCTGTCAAACATTTCAAAATGAAAAAAAGAGAAAAGGGAGTGTTTTTTTAAAAATTTCGTCTATAATGAATGTGAGTTCGAAATTTACTTTCGCAGCTGGCGTGACGCGATACATCATCGGCCAGATCCTCAACTGTATCCACGGCGAAACAGATAGCAAGAAATTCTATGCGCGCGCAGATGTCGGAGAGTGAGACCAGGCCACACAAAAAAAATACACAAATACGCTATTTTCAGTATCAAGTGCATAAAATTCTCTGAGTGTCAATTTGGATGCACCTGCGAGGTGAGGATAATCGGAGTTCAAAAAGCGACCAAGAGACTAATGGAGCACAAAAATTTTTATGTGCGCTCAGGTGAGAACATTTCACACAGCATTCGCATTTCCACAAATTACCACAAATACCACAAATTGCAGAAAGATCTTATGATGAAGAACAAGAATATACGGAGAAGTTAATACATTTGGTTGTCGAAGACAAGGAGCCGAGCATTCTCTACAGGTAAAATTCAATCCAAACATCCTGGTATTTCGATAGGGCACTTTAGAAAATGAGGAGTGTATTATTTTGATATGTGTTTTTATCCATATCCTAAAACAATTTTATTATCATCGTCTGTTTTTAGAAACATCCACGCGAACAACCATAAGGAACTCCTCGCATCGGATGGGATCATTCGCCCTGCGGCAAGAACCAAAACCGGCCATGGCGCGAACAAAGCATTCAATAGATTTGACGGTGAGCGTTATTCTATTGCAATCACAAAGTGAATTACGTGATGAATTTCACCTTTGGCATTCTGACGATGCTATTCCCAGTATTCCAACAAATTCTCACGGAAGCTTATTGCAAATTAACGATACAAGACTGGTTTCGAATATCACCTCCCCCCGTAGGATCATATTTTGTCTAATTATCAGTCATCTACTTATGTGCACGTCTCAAAAACGGAGAACTGCCCGACACCAGCCCCTATGATACGGTCCAACTATCGTTTAAAAGTTCAATCTCCAAAATCATCACTACAGAGTGAGTTTGTTTATTAATTCGAAGGCATATTGTTAAACGCATAATTATTACTTGTAATGCTATTCTCAGTACACGTCTCTTCTTCTCGGGAGTTCACTGCTATGGAAATAAAGACAACCGAAACCACTACACGCAGCTCCAAATGGTAGATGAGGGATCCGCCGCTTGCCTGTGAGCAATTTCAGCTTTCTTAGATTCTCCCATCATTCGGAAATTCCCTACGAGCACCTTTACAGAGAACTACGTCGACTCGGCATTCGAGAGCTCGATATCAGAAATAACCCAATCCTGACCTACGATTTCGAGTACGTCATAGTGAAAAGTATCAAACCAGGGAGAGTGATCTTAACTTCCAACGGTAATTGTCTCTTTCAGGACGAGGGAGCTTCTTGTGGCGACTAGAATTCAATATCCACTCGAGTCGCCGGACGATACTCCAAGATACAGTCAGCTATGGACGGAAGTGATGCTGGGCAACCGCGAACTCGACATCAAGGATGCAGCAGTCAAGGACGATGTTGTTGTCGATGAGAAAAGTACGTTTCGAAACTCAAAAACCAACCTGCAAGAATTTCACGAAGTAGAGGAGGTGTTCACGGGGTTATTGCGCCATTAACTTTGAGCGTTTCCGTGATGGTATTGAGCCACGCGTAGCCGCCTAGCTACGCGTGGCTGAATACCGTCACATAAACTCTCCCATTCCTTCCCATATATCGCTTTATCAATTAGACCAGATGAGAAACCCCATCGCTATAACGCAGTACGTGACGACGAATGATTTTCAATTGACTTGCCATAACATCCGTCTCGACTTTTGTGATTAATAGGCAGACTTGTTCTTTGTTGTTATGAGCGGTGGGCGCAGAATGATGTTGTAATTTAATTACAGCCGACCCACCTCCTCGAGCCAACAACAAGTGTGAACTCTGTCATCTAACATGACTCCTCTCAACTGTCGTCCGTCAAGATCTTTTCAGTCCAGATTAGTATTCATGTTCTCCCCGACTCCTGTCATTCCAATGCATTCTTTCTCATGATACTCTCTCACGACGTCATGAAATCACCCCACCCACTCGTCTAGTCTACTCGCATGCCGATAAAGATCGATCGTTATCAACTTTTACTCTAACACATTATGTCGACAGATTTCCTCTCATCTGAGCCGCAACTCTGTTCCACTCTTTGCAAATCAATCAATTAGACGACTAGATTTTTTTACGTACATCCTTTCTCGTGAGAGATTGGCAACCATCCTTCTCTACTGTCATACTCCTCCACCTCTCTCCCCTCGCTTCTCTCTCACTACATGTCTAGCGAGACGGAGAGAGTGTCGCAGCGAGTCTCTCTCTCTCTCTCTCTCTCTCTCTCTCTCTTGTTATCTGCTTCTTGATTCTTCATGATCTCTCTTCTCGCCTGACTCACGTGGGAGCGTGCAGAAGCAAAAGAGCCTTATCGCTATTTGAGAAAGCATCTGATCATTTGTCATTGGAGATTCACAACCACATGGCTGCGGAGAGAATGCTCTGCCCGAGTGTATCGATTATCCCTTGGGATATGTTTTTTTGTTTCTTAATTCCATTCCTCTCTATCAACACAATCCCTCCTCTTCTCATTCGAATATCTGTCCGCCTTGCAAGAGCCACAATCTTCGATTAATCGTCCTGAAGCACATCTTTTTGAGAACGGCCTACGCGACTGCTTATTAAAGAATGACTGTTATGAGAGGTTATCTGAATGTGTCGACATATTCTTGGCACAGGGCTAAATTTACAATGCGATACTAACCATGCTATAAATTGATGTGTCATGTGAGGAGTACTAATACATGTTGTATTGTGTAGTTTCCCTCCACTCCCTTAGTCAATTATCATAATCCTATCACGTGACTCGCCCCTTTGCCTATGAGTCCATCTTAGCATAATTAGATACGTGACTATCCCTTCGCCCCTCTCCACTCTCGATCCGTGCAGTCGTGTCAAGTGGTTGATTGTAGATAAAGTCTTACTCCTCTATGCTCTCGGAGTCGGGGTAGACAACTACATAACATTGGCGTTCAGAGATTCGTACTCGTTTTCACTGTTATTATCTGTCGTGTTCCCGCGTTTCCACTCGGTGCTATTTGTGCGCTGAGAACCCCGGTGCTTTTGTGCGTCGGTCCTACACGCTTGAGGCGAGTAGGTAAATTGTATTGGTGCTATCAGTGCGCTAAGTGGTTCCGGTGCTCTTTGTGCGCCTGGAAGCCTTGATTCCGTCAAGAATTGGGGTGAAGCCTTGACCGACGTCGGCGTATCTATTTATTGATTGCTGACGTGGATTTATTCACGGAAGTTAATTGATTTATCGATTACGGTATCGGTTGTTTCACCTAATTGCTGTGACGTGGCACAATTGTGTATTCTGAGTGTTGTGAGGTATCAAGGCGGGTTGAAATTCCTGTACGAACCGATAAATATAAAGTACACGTGTCATAAGGATGACGGGCGGAACCAATGGAAATGCAAATGATGAGCTGATAAAGACGATGATGCAAATGATGCAGTCTCAAAGAGAACAGAGTGAGGCACAGTTGCAAGCTCAGAGAGAACAAAATGAACTGTTGAGGGAACAGATGGAAAAGCAGAGTGAAACGATAAAGACGCTACTGACGGAGAGAACGGAGAGATCGGATAAGAGGTCGGAGATGTCAGAGGGATTGAGACACAGAGGACCCAGTATCGATGCTCTTGAGAAACAGATCAGGAATTTCTCCTACAACCCAGAGGATGGGGTGACATTCGACACGTGGTTCGAGCGTCACAGGGAAATTTTCGAGAATGATCTGAGTGATATGACTGATGGTGACAAGGTGCGACTGTTGTTGCGTCACGTGGACGACAAAGTGTACAAGCAGTTCGTAGATCACATCAGGCCAAAGAAGCCATCCGCTATCAAGTTTAGCGAGATTCTGACGATAATGCAGGACTTGTTCGGTGATAAGAAGTCTGTGTTCGAGAAGAGATTAGACGTGTTCGGTCTCAAGATGTCGAGGTTGAAGTGCAATGACATCAAGGAATTCTCGACGATCGTGAATCGAGTGGTGGAAGAGGCAAGATTGAAGGATATGCCTCTGGAGCAGTTCAAGGCTGTGGTGTTGCTGGCTGGAATGGATCTCCCCAGACACACGGCGACAATGTTCCACGTGATGAATGATGTGAAATCAACTGAAAACCCCACAATCGAGTCGATTCTCAGTGTGGTGAATGTGTACAGGGAATTGTACAATGATTCTCATGCAGTTTCCAAGCAGAATGATCCGCAAGTTAATGCGATCACTGGCGACCGGAATCAGAGAAAGTTCGGTGGTTACAAGAAATACTCGAGGAGTATTCCAACAGAGAGCGAAAACTCCTGTGGCAGGTGTGGTCTAGAGCACAAGGAGAAGGAGGACGAGTGCAGAGTGGCTGCAGGCAGGAACTGTTTTAACTGCAACGAGATTGGCCATTTCTCGGTGAAGTGCAAGAAACCACAGAAAAGACCACTGAAACGAGAGAACAAAGTGAATGCAGTGTTCGGAGATCTACCGGAAGATTTGGATAGATTTGAGACTGATGTGATCATGAATGGAAAGGTGGTCAGAATGACAGTGGACACTGGGTCCGACCTCACTTTGATCTCTGACTCAACGTGGAAGGAAATCGGTGCGCCCGAGAGAAGTGAACAGGATGCGTTCCCGAGATGTGCAAATGGAACACCGCTCAAGTTGACGGGAAAATGCCATCTGACTCTCGAATTGAATGGAAGTGTCGCTCAGGGTAGGGTGTACACGTCTGGAGAGAGTGAGAACCTCATGGGCCGAGACTTCATTACCACGTTCTTTCGACTGATTCCCAAGAAAGTGAAAGTGAACATGGTGAAGAGCGATGACTCGTACTTGAACTGGATAAATGGAGAGTACGGTGACATCTGCAAGGAGGGACTGGGCAAATGCATGAAGGCTGTGGCTACTTTCTGCATGAAAGAAGGAGCAAAGCCTGTATTTTGCAAGCGAAGAGATGTTCCCCTGGCATTGCTCCCCAAGGTCGATGAAGAAATTGACAGATTACTCGCTATGGAGGCTATCGAACCCGTGCACTACCTGGAGTGGGCGGCACCCATTCTGGTAGTGCCCAAGCCGAATAGGAAGTTGAGAATCTGTGTCGATTTCTCGACAGGGTTGAATGCGAGTCTCGAGCCGAATAACCATCCGTTGCCGGTGACATCGGAGATTTTCGCACGATTGGAAGGATGCACCCTGTTCAGCCAGATCGATCTGTGTGATGCGTATCTTCAGATACCCGTGGAAGAGGAGAATAGAGACCTGCTAGGAGTGTGCACTAATAGAGGGCTCTTCCGATTCACAAGGTTGCCATTCGGAGTCAGCGTCGCCCCTGGAATTTTCCAGAAGGCAATGGACACGATGTTGGCTGGTTGCGAAAACGCACAGGCGTACCTCGATTATGTGGTGGTCTGTGGAAAGACCAAGGAGATTCACGATAAGAATCTCAAACAAGTGCTCGATCGAATCAAGGATTACGGATTTCGAATTCGCCCCGAGAAGTGCTCTTTCGGGATGAGTAAGATCAAGTATCTTGGCTTCATCATTGATCAGGCTGGAAGAAGACCCGACCCTGCCAAGGTGAAGGCAGTCAGAGAGATGCCTCAACCACAGGGTCAAGGATCATTGAGGAGTTTCCTGGGAATGGTGTCGTACTATGGTCCGTTTATTGAGGGAATGCAGAAACTGCGTGCACCTCTGGATAACCTTCTAAAGGATGATGTTGAGTGGGAATGGTCAGTGATATGCGAGAGATCATTCAAGGAGATCAGATCGATTCTCGCTTCCGATCTAAATCTGGTACACTATGACCCTCAGAAAGAGTTGGTGTTGGCAGCGGACGCGAGTGAGAAGGGAATCGGGGCAGTGATCGCCCATCGAGTCAATGGAAGACTGATGCCGATTTCCCATGCGTCCAGAGCACTCAAGAGTGCTGAGATCAAATATTCCCAGATTGAGAAGGAAGGACTGGCACTCATATTTGGAGTGACGAAATTCCATCGATACCTCTTCGGAAGGAAGTTTGTGATGCAGACCGATCATAAGCCGCTACTCTCGATATTTGGATCGAAGGATGGAATCCCAGTGCACACAGCGAGGAGACTGTTCCATTGGGCTACGATCCTCCTGGGATACCATTTCTCGATGGAGTACATCAATACAGAGAGTTTTGCATATGCAGATGCACTCTCCCGATTGATTGCGGATTCTCGTGATGATCGAGATGAAGAGAGTGTGTTGGAAGAAGCTGAGACTCTGGTTGTGAGAATGATTAGATCTAACGTCGAGAAACTGCCAGTGACGGCAGACGATATCAGAGAAGCTCTGACGAGAGATTCTCTGCTGTGTCGAGTGAGAAATTACCATCTCACTAGATGGCCAAATGAGAAGACGATACGAAATGATCCCGAATTCAGTCAACTCAAGCCGTTTTTCTCGATGAGAGATACGCTTGTAGTGGTGGATGACTGTCTCATGGTGGGCATCAACGAATCTAGAGTTGTGATTCCCCAATCGCTGAAGGAGAAAGTCCTCGCGATGCTTCACGTCGGACATCCAGGTGTTGTCAGAATGAAGTCGTTGGCGAGACAATCATGTTATTGGTACAGAATGGACAAAGATATCGAGAGAATGGTGCTCTCGTGTGAGCAGTGTGCACAAGCACTGAAGAAACCAACCAAGATTCCTCTCGAAACATGGCCAAAGACGAATAAACCGTGGGAACGGATTCATATGGATTACTGTGGGCCAGTGGATAACACTTACTTGCTAGTTATGATCGATTCGCTCACGAAGTGGCCAGAGATTGTGGTAACGGCATCGATGACAGCTGGTGCCACCATTCGGATTCTGAATGAATCGATTGCGAGGAATGGCTTACCGAGAATGATAGTGACTGATAATGGCACTCAGTTCAACTCGGATTCTGAATGAATCGATTGCGAGGAATGGCTTACCGAGAATGATAGTGACTGATAATGACACTCAGTTCAACTCGGATGCTTTCAATCGATACTGTCGCGAGCGAGGAATACAGCATGTGAATACTCCCACTTATCATCCACAGAGTAATGGCCAGGCCGAGCGATTTGTGGACACTGTAAAGCGAAGTCTGCTGAAGCAGAAAGGAGAGAGACCGCTTGAAAAGGCACTGCAGTTGTTCCTGTACAACTATCGAAAAACCCCGAACCCACAATGTGATGGGAAGACTTCGAGTGAGATGATGTTCGGAAGCGTTATTCGATCAGAGGTGGATTTGATGCTTCCAGTGCGTGGATCCTCTGGGAGAAATGACCAGATGAAGATGCAGTTTGATCAGAAGCATGGAGCGAAGTCCAGAGTCTTCAAGATCGGCGATAGTGTCCTGTATGATATGCAAGTGGGCCCGAATGGACGGAAGTGGTCCATGGGTGTCGTAAATGGCCGGATTGGGAAGACCATGTATGAAGTGAAGTTGGAAGACCGAACTGTGAGGGCGCATGCCAATCAGTTGAGAGTTCGGTTGGAATCAGATCGGGAGATCGAATATGTGACGGAACAACTGGTTCCTGACGAAATTGACAGTGAAGTCAACATTCTCGATGAGAATGAATACGAGAATGAGATCAATTCGGTCGAAAATGACGCCACCGAGGAAGTGCTGAACGACAACGACAACGGACAAGCCGCGCCGAGACGATTCACGAGAAACCGATCCGCCCCTCGCCGTCTCGACGTCGATTTTTCAACGAAGAAAAGATACGACGAGAAATGAGTCCCTGACCAAAGTTCTTCGATCGTGGCCTCATTGAATTATTGTTTCGTTATAATTGACTATAATTGTTTTGCTCAGATTCTCCCCGAGTTAGAATCTTGGAGGAAGGTGTTGTATTGTGTAGTTTCCCTCCACTCCCTTAGTCAATTATCATAATCCTATCACGTGACTCGCCCCTTTGCCTATGAGTCCATCTTAGCATAATTAGATACGTGACTATCCCTTCGCCCCTCTCCACTCTCGATCCGTGCAGTCGTGTCAAGTGGTTGATTGTAGATAAAGTCTTACTCCTCTATGCTCTCGGAGTCGGGGTAGACAACTACATAACAATACACTAAACAGAAACTTCAAAAACGCGTTTATGCCTCAGGCTATGAAACCACGCGATGATGACGTCACTATCGATTTTCGCCAATTCGAACCGAATAACTTTGTGCTGTGCATTAATGGATTCCTCACCTAAATGCAAGTACTTTTTGGTTTCTGAACTATGTTTATAGGAGCCGATGCTAGCGAGTTAATCAACCAAACGTGTTATTTTGTGTTTTATTCAATGTTCATTTAAAAAAGTTTCTCGTTAAACAAAAAAAAGTTTTATTTGATTTTTTTAGTCGTTGAATTATTATACAAAATATATCTAACATTAAATGGAAAATAAAATTTGCCCTGGAAGGAAGTCAAATCAGGAAAAGTGTGGCGAAAACTCGAATCGGAATCATGTTCCTCTCCTCTCACGTTTCATGCGATTTTCATTTATCGCAGAGCCGAGAATGCCAAGTTTGGTTCGTGACTCTGGTGAGACCGTTCACACATACCGGCGTTTTACTTTTCCGAAAAAAGATAGTGTTTCCGCATATTTGAATAAGAGAGGTCTCACCAGAGATTGCAGGTGGATCGGAACAATTTTCAAAAATTATTTTTGATTTCGATCAAACTTTTATATTAGAGTACCCAACAGACGAGAATTCGATTTATCCTGGTCCCAGGTCCAAAACCGGCTTTTAGGAAATTTCCGGCTCCAAAACCGGAATCATCATAACTTTCTTAATTTTTAAGCTACAATGCTCAAATGGGGTAAAAAAAATGCGGAAAAATATAGCGAATAAATTTTCTGTTGAACATGAAGTGCGCTGAATGACAGAATAAAAGTTATGGCAAAAAAAGTGTTTTTATAAGCATGAAAAAATTCATAATAATTTCATAGTGGGTGAAACTCAGTAGTTTCTCTGCAGAATATGGAAGAGCAGTTCAAGTAGTATTATAATAAATTTTCAGAAAAAATAAAAAGGGGGTCATACAGACCCGAAAAATGGCGTCGAAAGTGAAAAATCGGAAAATTTCGAGAAATAAGTTATTTCAAAATCATGTGTAATCCATTTTTCTGAGATTATTCAACCTTCATGAGTTCGCGAAAAATGATATCAGCTCTTTACGCACGCATATGAACAAATTAAATTTGAAAATTTCATCCATATTTGGCCTTTCAAAAGCTGGCCGGGATTTTCCAATTTTGGCAGGTTTATATACACGCGAAATGAGCTGATATCATTTTTCGCGAACTCATGAAGGATGAATAACCTCAGAAAAATAGATTACACATGATTTTGAAATAACTGATTTTTCAAAATTTTCCGATTTTTCACTTTCGACGCCATTTTTCGGGTCTGTATGACCCTCTTTTTATTTTTTCTGAAAATTTATTATAATACTACTTGAACTGCTCTTCCATATTCTGCAGAGAAACTACTGAGTTTCACCCACTACGAAATTGTTATGAATTTTTTCATGCTTATAAAAACACTTTTTTTGCCATAACTTTTATTCTGTCATTCCGCGCACTTCATGTTCAACAGAAAATTTATTCGCTATATTTTTCCGCATTTTTTTTACCCCATTTGAGCATTGTAGCTTAAAAATGAAGAAAGTTATGATGATTCCGGTTTTGGAGCCGGAAATTTCCTAAAAGCCGGTTTTGGACCTGGGACCAGGATAAATCGAATTCTCGTCTATTGGGTACTCTAATATAAAAGTTTGATCGAAATCAAAAATAATTTTTGAAAATTGTTCCGAAAGGGGGTTGTTTTCCTGCAATCTCTCGTGATACCTCTCATAAGGATAAACGCATTTTACTAATGTTATCTCTTCGTCACCCGTTGCTGCCGAATTAAAAGTCTGCTAATCGATGAACATTCAGATCTGGCGTTTACTTGGCTTTATTCTGGATAGGATATTAAAAATAGAAATTTAAAGGTCCCATGAAAATGGAGAACAACGCCTAAACACGTACAACCGCCTCAAATTAGTAATACACTCCTCTCACCTTTCACTCAATCCCTCAAGAACAAGTCCCCCCTCGTTACTTGGATACAGGAAAGGGGGGGGGAATCGGGCTTTTCTCTCTCAATCACTCATGGAATTCAGTGGGAGAGGGTGCTCTTCTTTTCTATCCCATTCTATAACAACTTCAATGTTATTTAAAAGAAATGTTTGAATCTCTCCTTCTCAAAATGAGAATGCTTTAAATAAAACCCGATTTCGTATTTTTGTTAGAACTATTGCCGCTTTCCATTTCTTCTTCGCCTTATCTATCCGTCACTACTTTCCTTTTAATCTTATGCTTCTCTCTATTCGCATTATTCAGATTTCTACACGATCTCGATAGTCCCCAAACCGAATCTTCTACTTAACAAAGCCACCGGACAACGACAAACAAGACTTGTGAGCAAACAAGACGAGAATCAAAATTATCGAGAAGACCATTTGCAACAATCGCTGTAACTTCTCCTACTATTCACTCTACCCATACTATCTACTTCGGTATTTCTGCTTCCCATCGAAGCGAACGACCATGAGAAATGTGTGTCCCTTATCACATCTACAGTCCATTGATAGACTGTTTGTTACGAATTTTCTCCCAAGGTTCCACGGAATATTGTCCGTTGTTCTCAGTTCATTTCACAATATGAAGATTGACATGCATTTCTAGCGAATAAATATGATGGATGAATATAGCACATGATTTTACTCGCTATTTCTAGCATAATACATTTCTAGAGGACGCATGTTCGGGGATTTTTTTTACAAAAAAAACTGTGTTTCAGCACATCTGGATAAGGACGACTGCCCTTCACGAATGTTTCCATTTCGAGTTCGTTTTCTAGAGCACATTAATTCATGCACAATCTCTTTGGGAATTTAACGTAAATGCATTACGTTGAGTCAGCTCGGTGGCCCGCCAGGTCGGGTCCGGGAGTAATTTACTGCATTCACCTGCCTAGCTCATGAAACTCAAACGCCTCCCTCTAATGATTCGTTCAACAATCTATTCCCTATGCATTTTCCCTCCCTTTTCAGGGGCTTGGAATCATTTTACTACCATTGATGCTCTGCATTGATGCATTGTTCTGCAAGATATTGACCGGCTGCTGCAAAGATTTCACATCGCACACCCTTGCTACAAGGTACAAAGCACATCATTGCTATGTTTCTCGCGTTTTCCTCATTTTCTCACAGACATCTGACGTGGCGCGAGATGTATTGAAACTATGTAATCGACAGAATCAATTCTCCGCATCGGCATTTTACTTTTCCAAAAAAAGGGACATTTTCAGCACCTCTAAATAACGAGGAACGCCATTCATAAATGTTGTTACGTCGTAACCTGTTTCATTAAAAAAATCAAATTCATAAACATTCACATCGGGCGTTTACCAGGCATTGCTCTTGATAGGATGTGCCAAAGAAATTGAGAGATTCCATGAAAATTGAGAACACGTCCTACACAACCGCCCCAAATTCGTAATAAGTCCTTCGCTTACAGCGTTTCTCTCTTTCCCTCAAGGGAAAGTCTTCATCCGTTCCTTGGATACAGAAAAGGGGAGAAATGGGCCATCCTGTCTCACATCGAATTGGAGAGGGAAGCTCCCTTTCTCTGACTCTTATCCGCTATTACATTTTTAGTGTCCTCTTTGTTCTGTTTGCTCCTCGCCTGTACAAACTGGCAATATCCTGAGTAGAAACGTTCCCCATTTCCTCATTTCTTGTTCCGACTTATCGTCTTCCATTTAACGGCTCATCAGCATTTATATTTACAGATGCTTACACGATCTCGATTGCTCCGATATATTCTATAAGTCATAAAGACGATCTTCTATTCATTATCTGCTACACGTCGGTGCCGTTTGGAATGCCTACAATCTGTTCAGATTACAGTACCTGTAAATCGCCCCCTTTTAATGCGATCGCCCCGAGTCGCGGCGATACGAGACGAGTCGCCTTGGATCGCCCCATGTCGCCTCGGCTTACTGTCGTTTTGTTTTTGACTATATGGAAATTCTAAAGACATCTTCGTGTTCTCCGTGAAATTCTCTATCGGATAGAGTGTAAAAATAAATCAAAAATAAACTTTTAAAAATTGATTTGAAACTACCCTAATAGTCTGACACACTTGGACACGTCTGCACCCTTGGACTACCGTAGTTATATTTGAAAACTTGGCAAGTAGCCAATTCGGCCGTTTCCCTCTCTTTTCTCCAATTTTCTTTATTTTACATGTTTTTATTGTTAATTGATTGTAATTTTGTGTTCATATCAGCCCCCGGACCTTCCCGAGACCGCACGTTATGGAGGATCGCCGACGACGATCCGCGGAACCGTCAGATCAGTTATTTTTTTTCTTACTCCTTTCATTTAATTGGATCGGAAAAAGCTTGTGATGACCTTTACAGCCCTTCCACCGTCTCCTCGGCCGCCCCGTTGCTTGCGAGTTCAGGTCCGAATGGTTGCAAACTCTCCGTTTTCATCAGGTAAGCTTTCTTCGAGTCTAACGACTCGTTTTCTTATTTGTTGACTGACGAAAATACTGAAAGTATGTTCAATTTATTGGCCAAAGTCATTATGGAAAGTAGGCTCTTTTATTTGACCTGTGGTTCCACTGATACTATGCTTCTGTAGCACCTATCTATCTTACATATCCTTTACCGTTTTCTCATTTCAGGTCTCACTGTTTCGAGACGTTTCCGGCGATTTCTTGCAGCACAACTTCTTTTAGATGAGTACTTTGCCTTACAATTGTTAAATGATTAAACGGTTTTGGGCTTGTGTTTGACTTTGCAGCCGCCCCACCGCGTCCTGCCTCACACCGCTCTACGATGATACCGTAACCAGAAGATGATTTATTTATTGTTTTTGAACCAATGATTTACATAATTATTTTACAAATGAACGAGTGTAAATAAATAACAAAACTATTTTGACGCGATGTCATATGAAAGAAGTAACGATATATTGTGGTTGTGCCTATCGCTTCACTAGAATTCTATAGTTGGTGATAGGGTTGCCCGTTCGGCGTCGGTTTCGGTAATACGGCGTCTCTTTTTCTCTCGTTCTCTCCCCTTTATCAGCCGTATTACCGATCTCTCGCTGGGAAGGTCGTAATACGAAACCCGAACTTGCATCCCTAGTTGGTGATAACTAGGAACGGCACAATGATAGTGAGCGGATAAGGTAGGACGAAGGTGTATGGATACGGTATAAAGGATAATACGGCAGCCGTGCAAGAGGTGGAAATTATCGACTAATAATGCGTGGATATGCTGACGCATGTATACGGTAGGCTGATGTTAATATACGTCTTCTGGTTACGGTATCATCGTAGAGCGGTGTGAGGCAAGACGCGGTGGGGCGGCTGCAAAGTCAAACACAAGCCCAAAACCGTTTAATCATTTAAGAGACCATCCACGAGAAAGTGGAAAGGGGTCCCGGATGAGAATTCGACAACCTACCCTCAAACTTTTTTCATGGAATGAGCATCACGAATGCTGATCGCGACGTCATATGGTTAAGGTTGAAAAAAATTTTGACGGTCAAAAAAATTTTTCAAAATTTTCAGACATTTTTTCGCCAAAAAATAAAGTTTCGAAATCATCAGCGAAAAATATTCCATAATACGTATATTTACGCGCTGGTTCCGAATTTCATAGTTAGAACTGTTGAAACTCAATTTCAAAAAAGTTATGATCGAAAAATCAGATTTTTTTCCCAAAAAATCGAAAATATCTTTTTTCCGACCCCACTTTTACAACCTAACGACTCCAGTTTCAGAATCTACGACACAAATTACATTGGGAAGCGAGATTTTATAATTTTAAAAATACGGATTTTTGAGATATTTCTTTTTGAATTTTAAAAATTAATTTTTCCAAAATTAATTGTTTTCATAACTCACGATTTTTTTCGTAAACATACCCAATTTGGGACCAAAAATGTTCCATATATTCATAATGCAATAATACATCGCCGATCTCAAATATCAAACCACCCTACCAGAATTTAAAACTAAAATTGATAGGATGGCCAATATACTACTTATCATTGAAATAACTTTGTTTTCCGATGAGGTACAACTTGGAATGCGGGTTTAAAATATTTGAAGCATAATTATGATCATTTTTGTTGTTGAGCAATTTCGAATCCATCGAAGATGAAAGGCAGAAAAAATTTAAAAAGTAAAACTGCTTCCAAAAATGTGTAATTTTCAGACTAAAAATTTATTTTCTCAAACACCATCGACTCTTACAGGGAAATATTGCAGCGTGTTTGTGCACTCATAGTAACATATCTACTGTACAAATATGAGATTGATCCCGCAACTTTGAAAAAAATCTTTTTCTGAAAAAATCCATGAACCCGGGTTCATGGTCCAAAATTTGGAAAAAATATTGTAATTTATTTTCGCTCAAACGTTACTCCCGCGCAAGTTTCGAGCTTCCTGATATGTCCAGAGCATTTGTGCATTGAGTGGTGGTCTGCTGAATAATCTGCGAAGAAAACAATTTTTCACTTTTTGGACCATGTTCATTTTTTTTTCAGAAAAAGATTTTTTCAAAGTTGCGGGATCAATCTCATATTTGTACAGTAGATATGTTACTATGAGTGCACAAACACGCTGCAATATTTCCCTGTAAGAGTCGATGGTGTTTGAGAAAATAAATTTTTAGTCTGAAAATTACACATTTTTGGAAGCAGTTTTACTTTTTAAATTTTTTCTGCCTTTCATCTTCGATGGATTCGAAATTGCTCAACAACAAAAATGATCATAATTATGCTTCAAATATTTTAAACCCGCATTCCAAGTTGTACCTCATCGGAAAACAAAATTATTTCAATGATAAGTAGTATATTGGCCATCCTATCAATTTTAGTTTTAAATTCTGGTAGGGTGGTTTGATATTTGAGATCGGCGATGTATTATTGCATTATGAATATATGGAACATTTTTGGTCCCAAATTGGGTATGTTTACGAAAAAAATCGTGAGTTATGAAAACAATTAATTTTGGAAAAATTAATTTTTAAAATTCAAAAAGAAATATCTCAAAAATCCGTATTTTTAAAATTATAAAATCTCGCTTCCCGATGTAATTTGTGTCGTAGATTCTGAAACTGGAGTCGTTAGGTTGTAAAAGTGGGGTCGGAAAAAAGATATTTTCGATTTTTTAGGAAAAAAATCTGATTTTTCGATCATAACTTTTTTGAAATTGAGTTTCAACAGTTCTAACTATGAAATTCGGAACCAGCGCGTAAATATACGTATTATGGAATATTTTTCGCTGATGATTTCGAAACTTTATTTTTTGGCGAAAAAATGTCTGAAAATTTTGAAAAATTTTTTTGACCGTCAAAATTTTTTTCAACCTTAACCATATGACGTCGCGATCAGCATTCGTGATGCTCATTCCATGAAAAAAGTTTGAGGGTAGGTTGTCGAATTCTCATCCGGGACCCCTTTCCACTTTCTCGTGGATGGTCTCTTAAATGATTAAACGGTTTTGGGCTTGTGTTTGACTTTGCAGCCGCCCCACCGCGTCTTGCCTCACACCGCTCTACGATGATACCGTAACCAGAAGACGTATATTAACATCAGCCTACCGTATACATGCGTCAGCATATCCACGCATTATTAGTCGATAATTTCCACCTCTTGCACGGCTGCCGTATTATCCTTTATACCGTATCCATACACCTTCGTCCTACCTTATCCGCTCACTATCATTGTGCCGTTCCTAGTTATCACCAACTAGGGATGCAAGTTCGGGTTTCGTATTACGACCTTCCCAGCGAGAGATCGGTAATACGGCTGATAAAGGGGAGAGAACGAGAGAAAAAGAGACGCCGTATTACCGAAACCGACGCCGAACGGGCAACCCTATCACCAACTATAGAATTCTAGTGAAGCGATAGGCACAACCACAATATATCGTTACTTCTTTCATATGACATCGCGTCAAAATAGTTTTGTTATTTATTTACACTCGTTCATTTGTAAAATAATTATGTAAATCATTGGTTCAAAAACAATAAATAAATCATCTTCTGGTTACGGTATCATCGTAGAGCGGTGTGAGGCAGGACGCGGTGGGGCGGCTGCAAAGTCAAACACAAGCCCAAAACCGTTTAATCATTTAACAATTGTAAGGCAAAGTACTCATCTAAAAGAAGTTGTGCTGCAAGAAATCGCCGGAAACGTCTCGAAACAGTGAGACCTGAAATGAGAAAACGGTAAAGGATATGTAAGATAGATAGGTGCTACAGAAGCATAGTATCAGTGGAACCACAGGTCAAATAAAAGAGCCTACTTTCCATAATGACTTTGGCCAATAAATTGAACATACTTTCAGTATTTTCGTCAGTCAACAAATAAGAAAACGAGTCGTTAGACTCGAAGAAAGCTTACCTGATGAAAACGGAGAGTTTGCAACCATTCGGACCTGAACTCGCAAGCAACGGGGCGGCCGAGGAGACGGTGGAAGGGCTGTAAAGGTCATCACAAGCTTTTTCCGATCCAATTAAATGAAAGGAGTAAGAAAAAAATAACTGATCTGACGGTTCCGCGGATCGTCGTCGGCGATCCTCCATAACGTGCGGTCTCGGGAAGGTCCGGGGGCTGATATGAACACAAAATTACAATCAATTAACAATAAAAACATGTAAAATAAAGAAAATTGGAGAAAAGAGAGGGAAACGGCCGAATTGGCTACTTGCCAAGTTTTCAAATATAACTACGGTAGTCCAAGGGTGCAGACGTGTCCAAGTGTGTCAGACTATTAGGGTAGTTTCAAATCAATTTTTAAAAGTTTATTTTTGATTTATTTTTACACTCTATAAGATAGAGAATTTCACGGAGAACACGAAGATGTCTTTTCCATATAGTCATGGGACGATCCGAGGCGACTCGTCTCGTATCGCCGCGACTCGGGGCGATCGCATTAAAAGGGGGCGATTTACAGGTACTGTATATGGACGACGGCAATACTCGGAACAAAGATCATAAATGTTCCTAAAACAGCCGACTCTGCTGCGACAAGAATTATCTTCTCCATTACTGATTCCTATCCAACAATGCGCCCGTGAGAAGTAATTACCACTCATGCGATTCACAAATCAATCAGGACCCATTAATTGTATGAGATGAAATACCTTTTTAATGAGCATCTGGAAGAATAGATTATCACTCGCTGTTTGATAATCAAATGCAGATCTTTCGCCTGCTTTATTTTTTCTCTATTCTGGATAAGATATTCCACGGAAATTGAGAGGTCCCATAAATAAGAACTACTACTACGAAACCATCTCAAATTCGTAATGAGTTCCTCTCGTGCAGCGTTTCGCTCGTTCCTTGGATACAAGAAAGGAGGGAGGAATCCATTCTCTCTCCCTCTCTCTCCCTCTCTCTCCCTCGCTCTTTCTCTCTCTCTCATCTCTCTTTCATCGAATTCAGTGGGAGAGGGCTGCTCGTATTCTCTGCCTCTTATTCGCTATTACAATTTCACCGACTAATTTGCATTTGTTTGTTTTCCGTGGAACAAATTGCCAACATTCTGAGTAAAAATCCACACTTTTTTGTTGTTCCGTACTATCATCGCTTTCCACTCCTTTCTGTTATCTTTTCACTTATTTCCAGATTTCTACGCGATCTCGATGGCCTCCACCCCGAATCTTCTACATATTTCTAAGAGCTTCTGTTCAACATTCGATTCTCGCCACTCGAAACAATCAAGGGAATAACGGGAACGTCGATTATGCTGCCAAACGAGACAGGAGGAGGAAGAGATGCGAGGTTTACTTGACAATGAAGGCCCTGCATACATCCACTATATTAGACTAGGAAGTGCCCCAGTGTTGTGTCTCAATCAACAAATGTGTGGGAAGAATTTTCACCTACCTGCATCTACCGAGCACAAGAGACATTGATTGCATCATATAAATCTCATGGCAACTTAATTCATATTGTTTAACATCTCAGAATCGATGCCAGAGTGCTTACAAAAACTATGCAATATTATGATTGATGTTCATTTCCAGTATAGATAAATATGATTAATAACACTCCACGTGATAAAGATTAATGGTTGATTCTGCCACAACATTCCGCTATTTTACTAATTAAAAAAAATGTTTTGTTTCTTTCATATCGGTTCCCTTTTTTTTAACAGTAAAATTATTTTAAAAAGATGAGTAAAGGCTTCTTTTTGCAGAATAAGTGAATAGTTCACGGTATGAGATAGATTTCAGCGTGAAAATATTAGTCGTTTATTATATCTATGACTCGAATTTCCAATGGTTTGTTTGAAAATCATGCAGACCACCATCAATATGGAAAGATCTCTTCATGAGAACAGTCGGACAGACATTTCTGAAACAAGCAAGGAGTCAAGAGTCACCAGCCATGCACATCAGAACCTACTTTTAATAATTAAAAAAACGAATAAAAATACACGTAGGCCCGCCACAATTCCAGTGTTATTTCACATATCGCTATAAGAGACGAATCAAGAGAGCATCGACCACCAGAGCCCCCTTGGAGAAAATAGAAATTCATGTTCTTCAAAACGGACGAAAAAATTTATTTAGGTTCAAAAAAGCAAGGCGGTTCGAACTGCGTTTACCGTTTTTCGATAAAAAAATTTGTTCACGAGCTGCAAAGCCTCAAAGATGACGAAATAGAGAAAACACCGAAAACCATCCCTCACGTAATTAAACATATATCGCTTCAAATTGATATAGAAACTTTTTCAAAAAAAATGAATTGAAGAGCAACAGATTTTCTAAAACTTTCTCCCATTATGTCATAACTATAACTGTGAAAACTAAACCCGAATCAGCCAATCAGCCATAACTAAACCCGAATCAGCCTGGTCGGTCATCGGTAAAATGGCCATAACTCGAACAAAAAACTATTTTTTTTGGTTATGTGCAAGTTGTCATATATGATATATGTCATATATGATAGTTTTTTTGACCCCAAGTATTTGGTTTTCTGACAAATGTGAAAAAGCGGGCTCGATTTAGTGAGGGGCTGTTGTAGTAACCTACTCAAAAATGATCTTTTATGCTCGACCTCTTCAACCTCTTAACATTCGTAATATTGTCCTCACTTGTAGAGTTTCTCTCAATCCCTCCAGGGAGAGTCTTCATCCGTTCCTTGGATACAGGAAAAGGGGAGGAATTGGGCTCTCTCTCATTCATCGAATTCGAAGAGAGAATGAAGCCCCCCCCCCTCTGTCACTAATTACGATTTGCCTGGCCTCTGTGTTCTGTTAGGTGAAGGTAGAGGTAGTTCCGTCTTCAGCATGTTTTCGTGCGCGGAACAATGCGCTTTTCAGTGTGCACGCAAGCTAGGCAACTGAGTGACTGATTGTACGGCATAATCAGTCACTCAGTTGCCAGCCGGCGACCACCGCCCTTTACCCCTGGTTTCCTGTTAGGTCATCCGAACAAAATTGCTTATTCTAAATGCAACAAATCCCTCGTTTATCTCATTTCTTATTCTCAACTATCGTCGCTTTCGAATTCTACTTCATGTTGTCGGCATTTATATTTGTAGATTTATATACGATCTCGACCTTCTCTGGCTACTCCATAAAGCCGAATTTCTATTCATTGTTTGAACCACTCAACTGCGACGTGGAAGACCATCAGTATGCAAAGGAAGGATTCTGGGCTACGACACGATTCACGAGACATGCGATAAACGTTCCGATCTCCATTGCCCCACAGTGAGAAAAATGATTCTGCGTGACCTACGAACAAGATTGTCTCCCTACCTACAAAATAGTTCGTGAGAAGTGTATTTGCTCCTTCTCTCATCTGGAGCTGAGAGCAATAATCGTATGAGAAGAAATATGTTTTCTCAGGGCATTTGGAAAGTAAATATATTACCAAGCACTGTTTCACAATGATAAGCAGAGCATCGAATCATTGATCAGAGTTAATATCTGCGTTGAAATATATCTGGCTGTTAAGAAAGTATTGAACCATTTTGACTTTTTTGAAAAATCATTCTAGTTTTCTTTGGAAGAAATTTATATAGACCCATGTAGGTGCATTGTATGTTGTAAGCCTTGCTTATTCAATTGCACACTGATTCATTTTGTAATGTTGATACTGACTGGAACTAGGGAGACAGAAAGTCGGTCGGATCAGATTCGACTCGCCTCATTCTGAATGTTGTAGTCCAAAGGAGGAACGAGGTAGGGCCTAGTGGGAGTTATCTATATAAGAGAGAAATCGCGGTAGAATCGACCATTTGAGGGGGGTCTGCGGCGGTAGAAATTTTTTCTCACCAAATTTGCTGTAAAGAAAATTCAAGGTACTATCAACTGTGCTCTTTTTAATGGTGTTGTCCGATTTTCACGAAACCGCTTATTTTTTGAGTACGGGCGTGTCAAAGTGACGCTCCTTTGACATTTTACGTCGAGTGTGCCTCAGAAGAAAAATCATAACTTTCTTAAAAGTTGAGATGTGGAGTTCTAGTTTTTAACATTCGAAAGAGGAATAGTTTCCCCTCATTTTGGCGACCACCGCGTCCTGGATGAACGGTCAGTCGGGAGTGGTTGCTTTTGTAAAAATCGTCATAAATCATCAAATCGGAAAACCTCCGACAAGCCACTATGCGGCTTTCGTAGACCATAGTTATGTTCAACTTCACCGCTAGTTTCAGCCGGATCAGTTTGTGAGAAAAAAAAGAGGGCTGGTTTAAGTATGCTTCACCCAAAACAACCCCTCCGAAAAATAATGTTCTAGTATGTCCACCTATTGCATTTGCGATCAAAATTAATCAGAATACTCGGAAATAAATATTAGAAACCATAAACCCCTAATAATCCATGGATTTAGTCGAAAAATTGACTTTTCAAGAAAAAATGCCAAAAATATTCAAATGAATGAAAGTGACGTTAAAACAGCGTGCAAGGTGACAAATTGACTTTTACGGTGAGTATATGTTGGGACTAGATCCCCAAACATGCCTGAGAAAAAGAGGTCAATGCCAACTTGAAATATTTCAATCGGTAGATTTGAAAAATTTTGAAAAAGCAGGGTCTAATATCGCTTGTTCATTTTCGATCTATACCCTTCTAACGATGGGACAGTATTGATCTCTATGTGCTGATCAACTTTGCTTTTGAAAGTGAGTTCGTATCTGCTCATTGAAATGCGCTACAGTCTCTAGAAGTTTGCAATTGCGCGAGGGGGACGCGCGTTTTAGCCTTCTCGCGCTCTCTCACTTTTGCACACTCTCTCACCTGGGGAGGTCATAGATCTGTCAGATTATGTCAAGAAAGTGCTATTTGAGTTCAAACATGTAATTCGTGTATATCAAATATTCGTAAAACGACAAGTTTCTTCATTAGGTGCGTACTAGGCGAGAGAGTGTGCGAAAGTGAGAGAGCGCGAGGAGGCTAGAGCGCGCGTCCCCCTCGCGCAATCGCAA
The DNA here is from genome assembly GCA_036245785.1 of Pristionchus fissidentatus. NCBI lineage: Eukaryota > Metazoa > Nematoda > Chromadorea > Rhabditida > Neodiplogasteridae > Pristionchus > Pristionchus fissidentatus. The sequence continues at coordinate 10,206,982 of BTSY01000005.1, read as the reverse complement.
ACTTCTAGAGACTTTAGCGCATTTCAATGAGCAGATACGAACTCACTTTCAAAAGCAAAGTTGATCAGCACATAGAGATCAATACTGTCCCATCGTTAGAAGAGTATAGATCGAAAATGAACAAGCGATATTAGACCCTGCTTTTTCAAAATTTTGCAAATCTACCGATTGAAATATTTCAAGTTTGTATTGACCTCTTTTTGTCAGGCATGTTTGGGGATCTAGTCCCAAATTTGCCACCTCGCACGCTATTTAAACGTTACTTTCATTCATTTGAATATTTTTGGGAATTTTTTTCTTGAAAAGTCAATTTTTTGATTAAATCCAAGGATTATTAGGGGTTTATGGTCTCTAATATTTATTTCCGAGTATTCTGATTATTTTTGACCGCAAATGCAATAGGTGGACATACTAGAACATTATTTTTCGGAGGGGTTGTTTTGGGTGAAGCATACTTAAACCAGCCCTCTTTTTTTCTCACAAACTGATCCGGCTGAAACTAGCGGTGGAGTTGAACATAACTATGGTCTACGAATGCCGCATAGTGGCTTGTCGGAGGTTTTCCGATTTGATGATTTATGACGATTTTTACAAAAGCAACCACTCCCGACCGACCGTTCATCCAGGACGCGGTGGTCGCCAAAATGAGGGGAAACTATTCCTCTTTCGAATGTTAAAAACTCTCCATATCTCAACTTTTAAGAAAGTTATGATTTTTCTTCTGAGGCACACTCGACGTAAAATGTCAAAGGAGCGTCACTTTGACACGCCCGTACTCAAAAAATAAGCGGTTTTGTGAAAATCGGACAACACCATTAAAAAGAGCACAGTTGATAGTACCTTGAATTTTCTTTGCAGCAAATTTGGTGAGAAAAAATTCTACCGCCGCACAGTGGTCGATTCTCTGGCGATTCGTCTCATAAAGGGCAAACAATACAAAGTACAGTAAGAGCCATCGGGCCTAGCTACCTCTTCCAGCAAGAGAGAACAGATGTCAACAATTTAGAGTTCGTGTAAACAATATTTCGAATAAGATATTATTTGGCTCTGTGGCGCTCGCGATTTGAAATAGACTCCCGTTCTTCTTTGGTTTGTAGGGTCACACACATTTGTTAAAATGGTATCACGAACATTGTGAAGGAAGCTCTTACTTTCTACCTGGATTAGATGACGTCAGCGGGCCAAATTTTGAGATCGAAAATCGGTCTTCACTGCATTCCACGGTCTTGTACTCGTCAAGAGGGTGCGCTGGAGCGGTCAAAATGAGGTCATTTTAGGCATAAATAAATCCATAACTAAATTGTTAGATCGAAATCGAAAAATCGGATTCCGTAACTTTGTTAGGAATTGATCGTTTTTTATTGTGCAGAAAAAATCATATAATTAACGGCATTCCCCTAAGAGGAGATACAATTTGAAATTTTCATTTGATATCTCCTCATCGGGGAGTAAAGCTATAAATATGCAAATTTCATAGAATTTGGGTAAGGCAGTTAAAACGCGTTCTCTGTAAGAGCGCAGTGCGAGGCCAGGGTAGGCCGCACAACTAATTGAAAATGGTCGTCCTGGACTGAAACTTTTTCCACAGATAGTCCTGGGCACAAAGTGAATTTTAAACGTGAGAAATTTACAAAATCTCACATTTTGAAAAATCGATAATTTTTTTACGAAAAAAACAATTTTTTTCTCAATTTTTTTTATTTTGCTATTGTGTTATATATCAATCGAAAGAGCATCAAAAGTTATGCACAATCCCAAAATTTGATGAGAATTGGACCACTGGGAGCGAAAATCGGTGATCGCACACATAGAATTATGACGTTTTTGTGAAATTTTATTTTAGATAAAATTGTTCCTATGATTTGCCCATCATGAATCCGACATATATTGGGCATTTTCAATCGTAGAATAAAATGGAAGCCTCATAACTCAACATTTTCGGTGTAAAAGTAGTCGTACACTCACTAGACCGTGACCACCCAGAAATGCGATGCAATCTCGAAATGCGTAGAAAACTTTTTTCCAGAGTCAAAAATTAAATCGCATGTATGGCATTTGAAAGAGCATCAAAAGTTATGTCTAAATCTAATATTTCAGGACAATTGAACCACTAGGAGCGAAAATCGATAATCGCAGCCCCAGAAATTGATTATTTTAGTGATGCTCAATATTCGCATATATTTTCATTCAAAGTGATCGGCAAAGGCTTAAACTTTTTTACAAGTGTCCTTAGGGGTAAAGTAAGTAATAAAATCATAAAACTCATAAAAAATTAAATTTTGAAAAAAATCGATAAAAAAAAATTTTTAGCAAAAAATGTGGAAATTTTTTTTGAAATTTTCTTATCGTGTTATGCCTCATTCCAAAGAGCATCAAAAGTTGTGTATAAATCCACACTTTAAATAAGATTCGGTTACTAGCAGTGCCTACATGGAGATTGCATCCTCACAGATTGATCGATGTTCACAATCTCATATTTTCGCTCATAGTTACTCAATCTTCATGAAATTGTGGATTTATGCATAACTTTTGATGCTCTTTGGAATGAGGTATTACACGATAACAAAATTCAAAAAAAATTTTAAACATTTTTTGCTAAAAATTTTTTTATCGATTTTTTCAAAATTTAATTTTTTATGAGTTTCATGATTTTATTACTTACTTTACCCCTAAGGACACTTGTAAAAAAAGTTTAAGCCTTTGCTGATCACTTTGAATGAAAATATATGCGAATATTGAGCATCACTAAAATAATCAATTTCTGGGGCTGCGATTATCGATTTTCGCTCCTAGTGGTTCAATTGTCCTGAAATATTAGATTTAGACATAACTTTTGATGCTCTTTCAAATGCCATACATGCGATTTAATTTTTGACTATGGAAAAAAGTTTTCTACGCATTTCGAGATTGCATCGCATTTCTGGGTGGTCACGGTCTAGTGAGTGTACGACTACTTTTACACCGAAAATGTTGAGTTATGATGCTTCCATTTTATTCTACGATTGAAAATGCACAATATATGTCGGATTCATGATGGGCAAATCATAGGAACAATTTTATCTAAAATAAAATTTCGCAAAAACGTCATAATTCTATGTGTGCGATCACCGATTTTCGCTCCCAGTGGTCCAATTCTCATCAAATTTTGGAATTATGCATAACTTTTGATGCTCTTTCGAATGATATATAACACGATAGCAAAATAAAAAAAATTGAGAAAAAAATTTTTTTTCGTAAAAAAATTATCGATTTTTCAAAATGTGAGATTTTGTAAATTTCTCACTTTTAAAATTCACTTTGTGCCCAAGACTATCTGTGGAAAAAGTTTCAGTCCGGGACGACCACTATAAATAAGTTGTGCGGACCCGTCCGTCGTTCTTACAGAGAACGTGTTTTAAAAACAAAGTTACGGAGGCCGATTTTTCGATTTCGATCTAATGATTCAGTTATGAATTTATTTATGCCTAAAATGGCCTCATTTTGACCGCTCCTGCGCCCCCTCTTCCCCGGAAGGCATGGTGTGTTTATTTATCGTACACCACAAGGATGCGACAACATGTACATAAATGGGCGAATTAAAAAAATTGTATTATGGAATAGGGAATTCACAGGAGGGAAGGGAGTGATTTGGGCAACCACGCGGGAATTGTGAGTGAGGTGTGACTACCGGAGGAAACGAACTTTTCCCAACAAACGATTCTCCTTTCTCTAACTTTCCATGCTTCACCAGTCGTGTTGCTGATCTCACAAACAACATGCAAGTATCTTTGCGAATGCATTTAAACATTAAATTCGTAATAAGGGCCTCTCAGCGTTTCTTTCAATCCTTCAAGGATAAATCTCCCTCGTTCCTTGGATACAAGAAAGAGGAAGAGTCGGTCCATCCTCTCTCATTCATCGAATTCAGCGGAAGAGGGACACTCCCACTCTCTGTCTTTCTTTTTCTCTATTACGATTTGAGTGGCCACGTTGTACACTTTTGTCCTCCTTTTAACAAACTGAAAACGAGTAAAACAAATACCCCCGATATCCTGATTCTATTAAACAGAACCATTGTTGCTTTCCCTTTCTTGTTCATTTTACTTGCATTCAGATTTCTACACGATCTCGATGGCCCCAATCCGAATCATCTGTTTCTATAATTCACAAAGCCAAGCGTCTCCGCAATATTTGCATCTCGCACCATTCTTCTTTTGCATCTCGCACCATAACAACGTGAAATTTCCGAAGGAAGTCATGGCGAAGATACCCGACAAAAACTAACACAAATTGTCTCGCAGAGGACTTTAAGTGACCTACCAACATTGCGTCATAAATGACAAATGCTCCGATGGATAGCGTTCTGTGAGAAGTATTCCTCCCATCGCAAGAGACACAACGTTTATATTGTCAGAATGTGTTTGTTGTATGATATGAAATATCTCAGAAGACGTTGCTCCATCCAGAATATTGTCGATTGTTAGTTGATAAATGAGTTTTCTTTTATTATTCCCGCTCATTTCCTTGTGGATCAACAATCTAGAAGAAAATAGCACATACAATTGCTGATTCTAGCAAACACAATTTCTCAGTCGGGAAGAGTGCGAAAACAATAGAAATGCTCTTTCTGGACATTTCGAATCATTCCGGATTATCAGTGGCCGAAATGATCACTCGGATACTCCACATCGGCGCTTTCAAATTCCGAAAAATCATAGTTATGTTTCACCACATCTGAATAAGAAAGAACGCTCTTCGGGAGCGTTTGAACTTCGTCGTTTATCCCTAGAACCAAAAAATATTCTCTGCGGGCTTTATCTGCGTAATCTGTGTCAAAATTATTAAATTGATCACAAAAATATTAAAAGGACAACATCCTCAAATAAGTAATATATTCCTCTCTTGCAGCGTTTCTCTCAATCCCTCAAGGGAAAGTCTTCATCCGTTCCTGGGATACAAGAGGGGGGAGGAATCGGGCATTTCTCTCTCACTCATCGAATTCAATGGATGGGGAGCTCCCATTCTCTGTCTCACATTCCCTATTACGATTTGACTGGCCTCGTTGTTCTGTTTCGTCCTTCCCCGAGCAAACTATCAATGTTTTTAATCCCCGATTCCTTCGTTTTATTGATCCGAACTGTCGTCGTTTTATACCTATCTTTTCCTATTCTCATTTATATTTGCAGATTTCTATACGATCTCGACGTTCCCATGCTGAATATGCATCCAACCTCCTGCTGGGCAAAGGTAATCTTCCAATCTTCTTTTTATCCGATCTAAAGGGACCAATGCGATGTGGAAGATCAATAATTTGTGAGCAAACTACTATGAAGGAGACGCTGTGCAGACTGCACACGAGACTTTGGCCATTATTACCCCACAAGAAAGACTCGCATCGGAAAGTACTAGCTCGTCCGAATCGATTATGTGAGAAGTAGGTCTCGTCCCGAGGTTATCGTCAAGGACATTATCGTTACTCTTTCCCCGATCAACAGTGCTGACTCTCATACTAACTTCCTGTCTACCTCGGGATATGGATATTGGCCGATGGAGAAATAATATCAAGAAACAATTGGGAATTAATTGGTTGAGTCTCGCATACGAAGAATTAACAAAATTAATTGGATCCGCGTGAATAACGACTACTGATAAAGTCTGTAATTCGCCCTACATGTCCTACGTCAAGGTGCCTGGACACTTTCCATCAAAGAACGAGCATTTGAGAAGAATTTGCAGCTCTCCACATCGATCGATTCATCAGACATCTTACTTGATATTTCTTGTATGATATACTTGTCGAATGACAACGGAATTAAATTTGTTGAACATCTCATAAGCTGATGCCTTTCACAATCAGCTGGATGCACATTACTTTGCTTATTTGTTTTATGCGCACTTCCAGTCGATAAATATGATGAATAAGAGTCGCACATGATAAATAATTATGACTGATATACAGCTTATGTGGCGAAGTGGTGTAGTGGTCTAAGGCGCCCTCCCATTCCATTCCATATCACCCGGGTTCGATTCCCGGTCGTGACACCGCCACCGCCTCACCAAGTCGTGACTAGATCACGCAGGTAAATAGGTCTGGCGCAAGGTCGGCACTCCAGACTGAATCTGCCCATTAGTAACACTGGCCTAGCAGTGTTCTCCCGCGAGCCCAGCTCGAAGTCGGGAAGTACCTTTACCTTTACCTTTTATACAGCTTATAGTGTCGTTAATAAATACAATTTCAATCGGTGTGACTACCAGATTCTCGAATGTATCGGAAATTCATCAAAATGATACATATGTAGACAACCTCTTTAATTCGTAATAAGTTCCTCTCTAAATCCCTCAAGGAAAAGTCTCCCTCGTTCCTAGGATACAGGAAAGAGGGGAGTAATCGGGCCATTCTCTCTCACTCATCAAATTCAGCGGGAGAGGGAGAGTGTTATTCTCTGTCTCTTATTACGATTTTACTGGCCTAGTTTTACTGTTTCGTCATTTCCCGAACAAACTGTCAATGTTTCTGACGAAATACCCGAATTCATCATTTATTGTTCCGCACTACTTTCCTTTTCATCTTATGCTCTCTATTCACATTTTCAGATTTTTACACGATCTCGAAGTTCCCCGAACCGAATCTTCTACTTCACAAAGCCGATCTTTTGTTTGAATCTCGCGCCGTTGGACTGCAACATGGATCTGTACAAGCAGTGAGCAAACACTAATGAGGAGGTCGCGAAGCGACGGTCATAGTCAAGACAAATGTCGTAACTTCTCCCACGATCGACACCGATGAACCTATACTACCTCTACGCCACTAGTGTATATATCTTTATCGCAACAATAAATGCGCGAGTACACACTAGCCGGTAGCTCGGAACCGACATGGACAATTCAACGATGATCGGGGAGCAGCGAAGTAGAAGAAGCGGCGCCTCCGAGGCGACCCGAACGGAGTAGTGCAGCACTGATTGCGACAGGGACGTCATCCATTTGCCCCTTCCCACATCAACTGCACTCGATAACAGATTGATAAGAAGCTTCTCACAAGGATCAACGGAATGTTGAAAATCCTTCGCCGCGTGGTTCGCAATCTGAAGATTTTTGTGATGGAATAAATGTTTGAATGAGACTGGCGTGTGATATTATTTGCTTATTTTAGCACACAAAATCTCTTTTAGGGATCTCTTGCTTTGTCCCTGTGTTTAGCAGGTGGATACGTAACGGGACATTTTGTTATTTAGGGTGAGTGTTGGTGAATTTGTATTTTTTTATAGAATTATTTTCTTCTCGTGTTTCTCGCCTTTTATTGTTTCCACGCAGAACCGAGAATGAATTGTTCGTACCTTAAGCGAGAGGCGGTGACATAGGTACTCCACGATTGCACACGATCAATTCACTGCATCGCCTTTGACAATTTGTGGTTATGTTTCAACCCATCTGAATAAGGATGAGTGTCCTTCATACATGTTTCATTTTCGCCACCCAATTCATAGAACAAACTAACTGAAGGAACCACAAATACAAGCATTTACCATAATTCTTTTTACCGAGGATGCGGACAGAAAGAGAATTTATTCTCTTTCTGTAAACGAATAGTTCATAAACGAATAGTTCACGGTCTCAGATCGATTTTTGCGTGAACATATTACTCGTTTATTCTCTATAAGATCAACGACCTGGTCCTGCAACGATCGTTTGGGTACGGTAGATATATAGACTATCTTTCCGTGCTACGAATGATTATGTTTCAGCAAGTGGCCGTAAGCGTCATGGATGTCATTAACAGATACTTTATTTGCTGGTTTCTACATAAAACCCTAATTCATCCTCAAACTATGCTGCGTTGTTGCAGCAGCTGCAGATGCTGCACGTGTTTTCTACATCATGGAAATCTATCTTCCTCATCAAAGCGCCCTTCAAATGCCATAGACGAGCCTAAAACAGTTCAAGAAATTGCGCGTTAGTGTGACGTACCGTGCGAAATTCGAGTAAAAAAACAGCAGAATTCAGCTCCGCATAAACTGGCAAATCGTACACTACTCAATGAGTGTAGGGAAATCGCGCACGATTACATGAAAATGAACTCCTTGCCGCAGAGATATGAACAGATGCGTTCCCTGACCTTCAAGAGTTATCTGAAGAAAAAAACTACACATGGACACCAGCCTCGAATTCGTAATAAATTCTCCGCTTGCTTTTTGCCTCTCGCTCATTCCCTGTAGGGAAAGTCTCCGTTCCTTGAATACAAGAGAGGAGAGGAATCGGGCCATTTTCTCTTTCACTCTTCGCATTCAGTGAGAGAGGGTTCCCATTCTCTGTCTCTTATTACGATTTCACTCGCCCAGTTTTACTGTTTGATCATCCGCCAATAAACAGGATGTTCTATTTAAAATAAATTACCTGAATTCGTCATGTTCATATGAACCGTCGCCGCTTTGCATATTCACTCTGTTCAGATTTCTACCCAATCTCTATGGTTCTCACACCGAATTTTCGACTTCGGTATTTGAATTTCGCGCCACTCGACATCGAAGAAGAATTACAAGAAGATGTAGAGGTGAAGAATGGCGAAGATTTCAAGTATGTGTGATGCAGCAAATTGTCAGGAAATGTGTCAGGAAATCCACGGGTGCTTTCCCTCAAAGAACGACTTTGTGAGAAGAATTTGCATCTCCCTTCTCGCATAGATCACAGTCCATAAATTGTAATGTGAAGGGCATCAGGAGATACCGTTATTAGTTATTCAAAAATTAAACGCGCGCTTCCAGCCGATAAATATGATGAAGACTATCTCGTTCAAATACCCTTTCTATAGAAATGTAGTTCAGTACAGTTTGAGCATCTCCATTGTTTCTTCCACATAATTCTTCAATCCGACCAAACACTACACATCATTCCACAGACCGGTCAACCTTACAGAAAGGCCTTTGGAGTGAGAGAGTGAGTGAAATCGAGAGAGACCCTCTCACTTTTGCACACTTTCTCGCTCCAACCCTGGTCTGTATGTTTGGAATCATGTGACTATATAGGGGTCGGAAACATAATGTAGAATCGAAATGTTTCTTTTTATTTGAATACTACTGAAAGACTACTGAAATTCCATAGAACGCATCGTCTTGAAAAAAAAAACCGAAAACAACGGATGTGTTTCAGCACGTCTGAATAAGGACGAATGCCCTTCGGGTTAGAAGCGCGAATTGGGCATTTTACAAATATTCCGAATTCTTTCGGAAACCTGGGTCTCGCAAAATGATTGGAATTACCGTATTTGATCACGTCACAAATGAGCGGATCCGTGACATCACTAAATTGAAGGATGTAGTTAGAGAGGCGGAAAGACGGAAATGGATATGGGTAGAGAGAATCTCGAATCAAAGCCATGATTCACGTTGAAACACGTTAGAACACGTTCAGACACGTTTCCGACATCGCAAAACACTTTTGTAGTGATCCCCTACGCTTTCTGGATCAGTTTGGAACTTTTCGAATTTTTCGATTTTTCCGCATAGAGCGTAGTGCATTTAACCTCAATACAACCCCGCTAGTTGTGGTCCAGCAGCGTTGACGAAATCTTCTCTCCATCTCTTTACCGGTCGGCCGCGCTTCCTCTTCACCGTTAAAACACGTTAGAACACGTTCAGACACGTTTCCGACATCCCAAAACACTTTTGTAGTGATCCCCTACGCTTTCTGGATCATTTTGAAACTTTTCAAAATTTTCGATTTTTCACGTTAAAACTCGGCAAAACAGGTGAAAACGTGTTTCACGGTACTTTAAAACGTGCCAGGAGCACTTGCGGCACTTGCGAAAAATGCGGCAAAAGGTTTGCCCGCGGCGGGGGTCGAACCTGCGTCGCTCGGATTGCTAGTCAAGCGCGTAACCCACTTGGCTATAGATTTGGTTAATTAAATTTTATAAAATTTGAAAGGTTTTCTGGTCAGTTATCATATGCAAAAGGTTCTGAGAAGATAGAGCGAATTTGAAGCGACATATAAGGAAAATGAGAAAAAAGTGTGACCGGACGGAAGGAAAAAAAACGGACAAACAGACAGACAGACAGACAGACAGACGTTAGCATTTTCTAATATATAGTAATTCGTGCAACTCGCAAGAAACGATCGCAAGGAATGGAGATCTCTCATGGCAATTCAGAATTAACACCCAAAACCAGCTGATAAAGTTGTTTAAATGTAAAATGCGTGGCTTTGTAGCGATCGATAAAACGCTCTCAGCCTCAAGAGCCTTTCACAGCGCATCACTCCACAACTTTTATGAGAGGTTATCTGGGTGGGTCGACATTTGTTTGGCACAGGGCTAAACTTCCGATGAGAGGTTAGCAATGCTATCAATTAGTGCACCATGTGAGGAATGCAATTTCACTAAACGCGAAGTTCCAAAACGCATTTACGCCTCAGGGCATGAAAACGAGCGAAAATGACGTCATCAACACGTTTCGCCAAATCGCTCTCAGCCTCACGAGCCTTTTACAACGAAAATAGCCAGTACTCTTTGTAGCAATTTACTTTTTTTCAACGTGTGCCTCGACTGAATGTGCTCTGAACAAATATGTCGACCCACTCAGATAGTCTCTCTTATCACTTCGTGGCTCCGTGGCAACTTTTATCAATCCCTCTCAGCCTCACGAGCCTTTCACAACGCACTACGGCGTATTACACATTACTTCTGATATTACTCATTACGTATTTTATTATATAATTATTCAAAATTAATCAGAATCATTACTTATAGAATTACTCAGATTCGAATTGTTTGATTGTTAGAAATTGGAAGTTTCTATTGTTGTTTTTTTTCTAAATTCCAAAAAGCATTGAAAATATCTCTTAGTACGGGGAAAAAGCCGTAGTACGGCATTGACCCCGATGCTTTCCTTACTCAGGCGAGAGCGAGAGAGTTTACCCCGCGAGAGGCCGAAGTAAGGGTGAGTGATAAGAGAGAGAGGAGAGAGAGAACCGTACTATCAAGAGTGCACAACTTTTATCACTTCGTGGCTCCGTTGCATTTTGTATCAATCGCTCTCAGCCTCACGAGCCTTTCTCAATGGAAACGCAGGATACCGTGTGTATTTCCCTGAAGCGTTCGAACACGTTAGTGACATCGCACAACACTTCCCCCGTGAGTCCCTACGCTCCCAGATTCGTTTGGTTGAATTTCAAAAATGTCGTTAAAACGTGTTCTGACACGTTTGAACACGTTTGTGACATCGCTGAACACTTTTCCCGTGATTTGCGAGAGTCTCCAGTTTTTTTTGTAATATTTCGAAAATTTCGTTAAAATTTTACGAGACCGTCCACGAGAGAGTGGAAAGGGGTCCCGGATGAGAATTCGACAACCTATGTTAAAACTTTTTTCGTGGAATGAGCATCACGAATGCTGATCGACGTCGCATATATTTAAGCTTGAAAAAAATTTTCGAGGTCAAAATTTTTTTTGAAAATTTTCAACATTTTTTTCGACCAAAAATAAAGTTCTGAAATGTTTGGCTATAAATATTTTATTATAAGTATTTTTACGCGCTGATGCCGAATTTGATAGTTAGAACTGCTGAAAGTCAGTGTGAAAAAAATTTCGAACAAAAAATCTCATTTTTTAGATGAAAATCGAAAATATCTTTTTTGCCACCCCCATATGACACTCCTTCACTATGATTTTTGGAATCTACAGCAAAAAGTAGGTTAGGACCCGTTTAGCACTGATTTTTAAAAATGGCGCTTTTTTTGTTAAATCCTGTCAAAGTTGAATATTTTGTGATTTTTATTCATTTTGTCATCTCATAACTTCTGTACTCTTTCGCTCACGTTAGGATTTTAGGTTTAAAAATTCCTAAATATTCGAAAAGAAAATATTATAGTACTTTTCAATTGGATATATCTGTGTCACTTCTCCATTTCGACGATAATGTGATTATTTCGACATAAACATGTTTTGGACGTAAAATGTTTTATAAATCTGAAGATATCACTCTTATTTGAAGTTAAAAATTAGTTAAATGTATTACTAAACATAATCGGGCCATAGAAGAGCAAATAAGTCGAAATTCACAGAATTATGATTTTTTTTAATTTTTGAAAAATTTAAAAATATTTAGTTTTTTAGAAACCAATATTGTATGAATCTCACATGCAATTTCGAACATTTTTTGCTATATTTAGTACACTTGAGATCAATTACATCGATTTAAGGTTCATTCAATGGTCTCTATAAACTATAGATACATTTCGCGTATCAACTTTTGGGCATGTTCAGATAATTTTATGATATGACTGGGGTGAGGATCCTTGTATTTAAATTTTTTTTCCTCGAAGATACGCAAGTATTGTTCAACTTTAGATTATTAGAATGCCAAATAGACATAAAATCGAATTTTTAAAATTGCGTAATTTTTGAAATTATTTTCATAAGAATTCCTCCACTTATAGGAAATCATTGTGTCTGTCTGTCTGTCTGTCTGTCTGTTTTTTTTCCGTACGCGTGACAGACATTTTTTTCGCATTTTCCTTATATTCTTCTCAGATCCTTTTCCATACGATAACTGACCAGAATAGCTTTCAAATTTTACAAAATTCAATTAGCCAAATCCATGGCCAAGTGGGTTACGCGCTGGACTAGAAATCCGACCGACGCAGGTTCGAACCCCGCCGTGGGCAAACCTTTTGCCGCATTTTTCGCAAGTGCCAGAAACCGTTCTAGCACGTTTTCGAGCACCGTGAAACACGTTTTCACCTGTTTTGCCGAGTTTTAACCGCGTGACGCAATTTTTCGTGTTTTCGCTATAAATCGCTTCAAACTCAATCAATCTTCCCAGATCCTTTTGCATATGATAACCGACCAGAATACCTTTCACATTTTACAAAATTTAATTAGCCAAATCCATAGCCAAGGGGGTTACGAGCCAAACTTTGAATCCGAGACCCCCAGGTTCGACCCCCGCCGCGGGCAAACCTTTTGCCGCATTTTTCGCAAGTGCCAGAAACCGTTCTAGCACGTTTTCGAGCACCGTGAAACACGTTTTCACCTGTTTTGCCGAGTTTTAACCGCGTGACGGAACTTTTCGTGTTTTCGCTATAAATCGCTTCAAACTCAATCAATCTTCCCAGATCCTTTTGCATATGATAACCGACCAGAATACCTTTCACATTTTACAAAATTTAATTAGCCAAATCCATAGCCAAGTGGGTTACGAGCCAAACTTTGAATCCGACACCCCCAGGTTCGACCCCCGCAGCGGGCAAACCTTTTGCCGCATTTTTCGCAAGTGCCAGAAACCGTTCTAGCACGTTTTTGAGTACCGTAAAACGCGTTTTCACCTGTTTTGCCGAGTTTTAACGTGAAATATCGAAAATTTCGAAAATTTCCCAATTGATTCGCAGAGCGTAGGGGATCATAGGAAAAGTGTTTTGCGACGTCGGAAACGTGTTTGAACACGTCAGGGAAATCAACACACGGTATCCTGCGTTTCCGTTGAGAAATGCTCGTGAGGCTGAGAGCGATTTTTTCGATCGCGCTCAGCCTCACGAGCATTTTGCAACGGAATAAGCCAGTACTCTTTCTAGAGATTAACATTCCCCAGCATACTAACTTCCCCCTGGACTGTTCCTGGAGCCGGCTACCGAGTCCACCTCCCTGATCCGAACCTGAAGCCGGCTACAGAGCTCCCCCTGAACCGAGCCTGAAGCATGCTGCCGAGCTACCCCTGGACCGAACCTGGAGCAGGCTGCCGAGCTACCCCTGGACCGAACCTGGAGCAGGCTACCGAGCTGCCCCTGGACCGAACCTGGAGCAGGCTACCGAGCTGCCCCTGGACCGAACCTGGAGCAGGCTACTGAGCTCCCCCTGGACCGAACCTGCACCCAGAACTATGCATAGAGCGTAGTGTACGCATAGAGCGTAGTGTACGCATAGAGCGTAGTGTATTTAACCTCAACACATCCCGGCTAGTCTCCAATGTGTATCAATTTTGCTGTACAGTACGGATACGAAATGACTTAGCTTTGTTTATCTATCATTATTATATCATTTCCCATTGCTAAATCAAGCGTATTTAAGGTGTTTTCTCGTTGTGATTTTGATGAAATTCATTGGAGAGCAAATATATAGATGCGAAAAATAATTCGATTAGCTTACAAAAACAAGCGATATTAAAGAAAATTAATTAAAGAGAGTTAAAATATCTCAGGAAAAAAATCAGATTCATCAATTCATGACCGTAGAAATGATAAATATTGGTTGCAGCTGCTAAAATATAAATTTAAAATTGTGATTTTTGTAAATTCTTGTATGTATGTATAATTCTTTCACGCTGAACATCTGTATTATTTCTATGGAAATATGCAACTCAACGCAAACTTATTAGTTTTCTACTAAAATCTGTTATTTATCGCAAGCTGAGAAAATGTAATTACTTAATTCCGTACACCTCCGAGTTATCTCTCCAATGTATTTCACCAAAATCACTAAAGAGAAAAATCAAAATGTACGCTTGAGTTATCAATGGGAAATGATATAGTAATGATAGATAAACAAAGCTAAGTCATTTCGTATCCGTACTGTACAGCAAAATTGATACACATTGCAGATTCTTATGAAAATAATTTCAAAAATTACGCAATTTTAAAAATTCGATTTTATGTCTATTTGGCATTCAAATAATCTAAAGTTGAACAATACTTGTGTATCTTCGAGGAAAAAAATTTAAATACAAGGATCCTCACCCCAGTCATATCATAAAATTATCTGAACATGCCGAAAGTTGATACGCGAACTGTATCTATAGTGTATAGAGACCTTTGAATGAACCTCAAATCGATGTAATTGATCTCAAGTGTACTAAATATAATAAATAATGTTCGAAATTGCATGTGAGATTCATACAATATTGGTTTCTAAAAAACTAAATATTTTGAAATTTTTCAAAAATTAAAAAAAATCATAATTCTGTGAATTTCGACTGTATTTGCTCTTCTACGGCCCGATTATGTTTAGTAATACATTTAACTAATTTTTAACTTCATATAAGAGTGATATCTTCAGATTTATAAAACATTTTACGTCCAAAACATGTTTATGTCGAAATAATCACATTATCGTCGAAATGGAGAAGTGACACAGATATATACAATTGAAAAGTACTATAATATTTTCTTTTCGAATATTTAGGAATTTTTAAACCTAAAATCCTAACGTGAGCGAAAGAGTACAGAAGTTATGAGATGACAAAATGAATAAAAATCACAAAATATGCAACTTTGACAGGATTTAACAAAAAAAGCGCCATTTTTAAAAATCAGTGCTAAACGGTTCCTAACCTACTTTTTGCTGTAGATTCCAAAAATCATAGTGAAGGAGTGTCATAGGGGGGTGGCAAAAAAGATATTTTCGATTTTCATCTAAAAAATGAGATTTTTTGTTCGAAACTTTTTTCACACTGACTTTCAGCAGTTCTAACTATCATTTTCGGCATCAGCGCGTAAAAATACGTATAATAAAATATTTTTAGCCAAATATTTCAGAACTTTATTTTTGGTCGAAAAAAAATTTGAAAATTTTCAAAAAAAATTTTGACCTCGAAAATTTTTTTCAAACTTAAATATATGCGACGTCGATCAGCATTCGTGATGCTCATTCCACGAAAAAAGTTTTAACATAGGTTGTCGAATTCTCATCCGGGATCCCTACCCTACTCTTGTTACGTTCTCTCGTGGATGGTCTCTTACACGCTTCGACAAGTATGCTTCATCGGAGGTTTCCGGTGCAAATCATGAATCTGACCTGTGGTCTCACTCGCCGAAATGTAGGTTACGGTAGCATTTATTGATTTATTGATTTGTTTGTGACAAAATCATGTATCTGACCAAAGGAAATTTGGTTGCCCCAGCGAACTTTTTGAGGGTTACTGCAGGGTTACGGTAGCATTTATTGATTTATTGATTTTCATGTTTTTTTGTCAAAAATCTCGTATCTGACCCAATCAAGTTTGGCCAGCGAACTTTTTGAGGGTTTTTTCTTTGCGCGTGAAGGACATTTTTCGCCGCATTTTCCGCTATAAATCGCTTCAAACTCAAGCAATCTTCTCAGATCCTTTTGCATATGATAACCAGAAAAACTTTCAAATTTTACAAAATTTATTTAACCAAATCCAAGTGGTTATCGAGCTCGAATAGAAATCCGAGGGTCTCAGGTTCGCCGGTGCATTCTTTTTTTGCCTTTTCACTTGATTTCGTGAAAACACATCTAATCTCGATGATGACTTATTTTAGTTCTGACTTATGCGATCCAAAGATGTCTCCCATCGGTTGTCCGTACATCATTGTGGGAGAATTAGTCTTTGCTCTCTTGCGATCAAATTAGCTTAAATCTTCTAAATCTAATTACAATTTTACTACAAGTGTATATAAGTGTACATGATCCCGACTGTTTCGCTCAATTAGCGCCTACTGTTTCTAATCAATCATTCATGTATATATTATCTGTGTGTAAGCCTCTCTTTTCAGATGGTGAAAATTATACTCCACTCGTTCTTTGTCCCAGTTGCGGCTCTCGTTATTTCTCAACTTGTCTATTACTCCATCTACCAACTCTATGGACGCACAATAATTAATCCGTATATTTTATTTTTATTTACGGTAATGATCCTCACTTACTTTCTAATGAGGGAGAAATGTTGTTATGTAGGTAATTCGATATATTTGCAGTATGTACGGTTCAGAACCTTTCTTGTTGGTTGACCTCTACTCCTTGAACGACGAGTCGACGCGCGTGGGAAATCACGTTTTCGAACTGCTGGGAAGCATAGCATTGGCGAGAAAATTGAATAGGTTTGCTTATCTTATATTCTTTCTGATATTATTAAATATATAATCTCTAATAATTAATTTGTTGAGAACCCTTCTCGTGCATACAACTGCTGCTGAAAGGATACATAGAGAGAATGGAGAACTGCTTAATATATGGCCAGATATGAACCTAATATTCTCCAGTGAAGTGGTAAGTCAATTGTACCACATTATTCCGAGCCTACACAAAGGCGTCAGAGTGAGAGAGTCCCTCTCGATATAAATAGCAGTCTCTTTCACCCTAGTCCCCTTTCTGTATGGTTCGTCGGCCTGTGGAATTATGTGGTACGAATTGTATGTAATGAATATAAGAGAGGTCTCACCAGAGATTGCAGGCTCAAAAGGGGCTCAAAAAATGCGGAAAAATATAGCGAATAAATTTTCTGTTGAAAATGAAGTGCGCAGAATGACAGAAAAAAAGTTATGGCAAAAAAAGTGTTTTTATAAGCATGAAAAAATTCATAACAATTTCATAGTGGGTGAAACTCAGTAGTTTCTCTGCAGAATATGGAAGAGCAGTTCAAGTAGTATTATAATAAATTTTTAGAAAAAATAAAAAGGGGTCATACAGACCCGAAAAATGGCGTCGAAAGTGAAAAATCGGAAAATTTTGAAAAATCAGTTATTTCAAAATCATGTGTAATCTATTTTTCTGAGGTTATTCAACCTTCATGAGTTCGCGAAAAATGATATCAGCTCATTTCGCGTGTATTTAAACCTGCCAAAATTGGAAAATCCCGGCCAGCTTTTGAAAGGCCAAATATGGATGAAATTTTCAAATTTAATTTGTTCATATGCGTGCGTAAAGAGCTGATATCATTTTTCGCGAACTCATGAAGGTTGAATAACCTCAGAAAAATAGATTACACATGATTTTGAAATAACTGATTTTTCAAAATTTTCCGATTTTTCACTTTCGACGCCATTTTTCGGGTCTGTATGACCCCCTTTTTATTTTTTCTAAAAAATGATTATAATCCTTCAGTGGTGGCCATAATTGTGTAACCTTTGATATTTTTCACCATAACTTTATTCAAACTTCTCGAAACTTCCTGAAATTTTGAATGTAACATGTTTTCGTAATCATGCATGATATTATCGGATAGTGGTCGGATATTTTTATTCGTGCGACAAGTTGCTGCAATATGCTTATTTGCTGCAAAGTCGATATTTTCGTTTTCTTTTTCGCTAAATTCGAAATGGGTAGATGTACTGGTATATGTGAGCACACGAAATAGCTGAACACTAGGACTACTCAATTCACCACTTGGTTGAAGTCTCGACTGCTCCACCAACTTTTAAAAATGTTTTCTATTATAATTCTCTTTCAGAAGGAGGAATCACGCTCATACGTGCCGAATATTATTGTGCTTGGTACTTGCAGCATGATGACGTCACTTTTGCAGCATGTGATTTTGCAATGCAGCTACCTTGCTGCAAACATTTTTCTCAGAGCTACAATTATCAGTAGAGGTTCGCGGGCATCTAAGCAGTCTATTCTTAAATTTCAAGAACGTTCGTGCCACAGATAACAATAATATGGATCGTCGAATCGGTCAAATAGTAGCCGTTTTCGACAAGATTTGAACAAAAACACCGTTTTCAGCCAATTTTTCACCGATTTCGTTAATTCCAGCTAAGCCGATAAGGGCTCTAAAATCATCAAACTGTAATGCTGCAATGTCTAGGCGCCCAAGAACCTTCACTGATAACTGTAGCTCTGAGAAAAATGTTTGCAGCAAGGTAACTGCATTGCAAAATCAAATGCTGCAAAAGTGACGTCATCATGCTGCAAGTACCAAAGTGAGACGGATCCTGCCCATACTAGCACAATGTTTGCCTACTTACTGCACAATAATATTCGGCACGTATGAGCGTGATTCCTCCTTCTGAAAGAGAATTATAATAGAAAACATTTTTAAAAGTGTACCTCATGCAGCACATGCAGCTCGGTTGGTGGAGCAGTCGAGACTTCAACCAAGTGGTGAATTGAGTAGTTCTAGTGTTCAGCTATTTCGTGTGCTCACATATACCAGTACATCTACCCATTTCGAATTTAGCGAAAAAGAAAACGAAAATATCGACTTTGCAGCAAATAAGCACATTGCAGCAACTTGTCGCACGAATAAAGGTTACACAATTATGGCCACCACTGTACTTGAACTGCTCTTCCATATTCTGCAGAGAAACTACTGAGTTTCACCCACTATGAAATTGTTATGAATTTTTTCATGCTTATAAAAACACTTTTTTTGCCATAACTTTTTTTCTGTCATTCTGCGCACTTCATTTTCAACAGAAAATTTATTCGCTATATTTCTCCGCATTTTTTGAGCCCCTTTTGAGCATTGTATCTTGAAAATGAAGAAAGTTATGATGATTTCGGTTTTGGAGCCGGAAATTTCCTAAAAGCCGGTTTTGGACCTGGGACAAAAAAAAAAAAAGATAAATCGAATTCTCGTCTGTTGGGTACTCTAATATAAAAGTGTGATCGAAATCAAAAATAATTTTTGAAAATTGTTCCGAAAGGGGGTTGTTTTCCTGCAACCTCTCGTGATACCTCTCATAATCAAAGAAAAAATAGTTGTCTTTTTCTTTAATTGTCTTAATTAATTTAGTTAATTTAATTAATTGTCTTTAGATGCCGTTTGTCACAGTATTCGACTACTTCAATTTCGATTGCTGTCGTTTCAATCCAGGGATATCTGAGCTCAATGACTGTCCTGATTCCGTAATATTAGTCAAACTGAAATATATACAGGTATTTCTTTCAATATGCATTTTCTATTCACACACAGAAAAAAGTCTTATATGAGGCCCATGACCCTTTCAAAAGTCTTATATATAAGAACTTAAGTCTTAAATATAAGACTTTTAGAGGGTCATGGGCCTCATATAAGACTTTTTTCTGTGTGAAGCTACGCTGTTTTGTCCACTACCAGACTCTCTACCGCAACAAACGCCTGGCTTTAGAGAATTGTGTTACAGCCGTTACAGTTATCCGTTAAAATACTCTATTTTTGACTGCCTGGTCCTTTGACGCTACAGATGAGGTAGATTAGTATACGCTACTGTTTGTATATGAATTGTGAGATCCCCACGATTCTTGCAGAGCTACAAGTACGTTCAATCATTGGAATTGACGGAGATTCGTCATCTGCTAGCAATGAACGAGACAATGACAAGAATTGCCAGGGAGAATTTGATTCCTCCCGAGAAGCTAGCACAATCTGACCACAAGTGAATTATGGATGGCTTTGCAAGAAATGCCCTCTTCATTCTGCACACTATCTCGTCGGTCAGACCGGTGAGAGAGTGTGCGAAATTAAGAGAGTGATTTCTTGCGAAGCCATCTCTAAAGTGAATACACATTTCTCACAAAATAGTATCATTAAGAAAGAACCTTAAAATATAAGGAATGCTCACGGTCGGAAAATGCAATCGTTTGACTTACAGTATTGTATCTTTCGTGATCAATTAACGATCATTCAATTTGAGAAAAATATATCATCAGGCTGTGCGTGCACTCTCGCCGCGGAGACTTTCTACACACCTATGTGCAGGCTTACTCTACCACTGACTTCACGCTTCCCGCAATTCAATTTGTGCTAAATCAACTCAGTGAGTACTCTCAAAGAAAACTTTCTTGACCTTTCGAGAAGGAGAGTTATACACTCTAATGTATAGAGATCGTACGAAAATCAGAGAGTACGTCTCTCGAAAGTTAGAGTCTCAAACTAGCGGGGTTGTGTTGAGGTTAAATGCACTACGCTCTCTGCATAGTTCTCTGTGCGGGTTCGGTCCAGGGGGAGCTCAGTAGATGGCTCCAGGTTCGGTCCAGGGAGAACGCGGTAGATTGGTTTAGGTTTGGTTTCCAGGAAGAGCGTGACATCCTACTTCTGAGTCGGTCCAGGGGGAGTTCGATAGCCGACTCCAAGTTCGGTTCAGGGGGAGCTTGGTAGCCGACTCCAGGTTCGGTCCAGGGGACCGAAGCTGGAGCCAGGGGGCCGAACCTTTTTTTTATTGCAAAACATGTTTTCCTGTGACCCCCGAGATTCCCAGATGTGTTTGGCATACATTCGAAAATTTCGAATTTTCAAGTTGAAACGAGTTCGAACATGTTCAGACACGTTTCGGACATCGTAAATCACTTTTCCTGTGATCCCCTACGCTCTCTTAATGATTATGAAACTTTTCGAAATTTTCGACTTTTTCATGTTAGAACGTGTTAGAACACGTTCAAACACGTTTCTGACATCGCAAAACACTTTCCCTGTGATCCCCGACACTCAACGGTGCGTTTGGAGAAAGTTCGAAAATTTCGATTTTTCGCGTTAAAACTCGGCAAAACAGGTGAAAACGTGTTTAACGGTACTTAAAAACGTGCCAGGAGCACTTGCGGCACTTGCGAAAAATGCGGCAAAAGGTTTGCCCGCGGCGGGGGTCGAACCTGCGTGGGTCGGATTTGAATATCAGGCGCTTTAACCACTTGGCCATGGATTAGGTGATTTAAATTTTATAAAATTTAGAGCACTTCTGTTTAGTTATCATATCCAAAAAGTTCTGAGAAGACGAATTTGAAGCGAAATATAAGGAAAATGAGAAAAAAGTGTGACCGGACGGAAGGAAAAAAATAAAAACGGACAAACAAACAAACAGACAAACAGACAGACAGACAGACGTTAGCATTTTCTAATATATAGTAACTCTCCTTCTCGAGATGTGCTGTTTCAAACTCTTAGAGTTTTTTTCTTTATTTGTTCTAGCTGAGTTTAACTTTTCCTCACTCCACTAGAAGAAACTGTTGAGATTCATCTGTTGAACGACCTCTTGTGATAATGATCGGCGATGATTTGGAATGGCAGAAGGAAATAACTCAATTATTGAAGAAGTCAGTCATATTTTCTTCGAGGCCATTATACAAATGGGAAAAATGAAAATTTTCGTAATTGTGTTGCACTGCTGAGAGGAGTGCGAAATGCACCACCATTCGGTAGAAATAATGCGTTTAACGAGTAATGATCAGACTTTCCTCATTCAACATGCTCTCTCATCGAGCAGACAGCGCGAGAGAGCATGCAGAATGGAGAGGGTCAGAACATTACTCCGTTTAACACTCTCAGATCCAGCATTGAATCAATGCTTCTTCCCCGCTCAAAGGAAACAAATTCTCCTCTTGTTGACTGGCAATTCTCCGAGATGTACTGTGATACGGTACTGATCACAGGTTGGCATCACCCTTTGTTTTCGACTATTTCTTAATCAATCATTTGGTTGACCCTTTTTAGATTGCGATTGCCCATTTTATGATAGCTTCCTGGCATATTAATTAATATAATTAATATCGATTATAATTAATACTGAAATATGTGTCAGGATCGGCGTCTACATTTGGCTGGTGGCTCGCGCATGTTTCCAAGGGGCAAAAGGTACGTGTAAATCAATAGCCAGGAAAACGGGAAACCAATAACGATCCATACCTGATGTTGAATTTGAATGCTCTGGCGGGCATGTACGGTAGCTCGTAGTATCCGGGTTTGACAATGGGGAAAAAGTCGACGTCTCGCCCCTTTTCTAATGCGAAACATTGCCACCCCGTCTCGTGTAATGCGCGTCCTTCCGATATAAACGGCCCATTTTTTTTGTTTTTCTGGCTGACTTCTCTCTCACGCTCTCTAGTTTTTGTCTAGCCGACTACCCTGTGTGTCCGCTCTCGAAACGCTGTGCACAAGCAATAAGCTGCAACGAATGATAAGGTAGTAGCCATAGTTATGGCTTACTGATGTTAGTGAAAAAATATTCAATAATTGTGGGATTGGGAACCCTTCTACATCAATAATTAATTATAATTAATGATAATTAATGACAATAATTAATGATTGAAACATGCGGTGGCCATTTTTCAGCGGAAAACGGCGCGTATAAATGTCCTCGAAAGATATCATGCATCTTTCTAGGCCATAATGCAAATGCGTTGCCGTAAGAGCATGTATATTACCCATCTTGTAGAGGTATTACGTAAGTCCAGAATGCGTTGTGCCCATCCTCTTGAGATTCAATCTAGTTGCAACTGTTTAATAGATGTCTAATAGATCGCTGTGGGTTGAATATTTCTCTTCTTGTAGATTACGACAGATTCGGCTAATTTGGGACAGCAGTTGGCCTAATCCATCTGAATGTATCGCAAGACATAATGGCGAATTGTTCGGTGGGAGATATAATATCTCATTTTAAAGGAGGTTATGATCTCTATGAGAGTTCAAAGTTCAATTTTCGAAAAGCGCATACTATGTGAGCATGAACTTATGGATCTAGCATCGCGTGAACAGCAAGGAATCTCCTACAGACTTTAAAAAAAATAAAATAGTTATTTTTGGCTCATACTTATGCAAATTCCAATATGTAATGGACTCGTACTTTATTACCACAGTGGCTTGCTGAACATTTGGCAGGGAGAATAAATAATTGTTCAATTTGAGGTGTACTACAACTCGGTGTATCAGAAAGGGAATCGATTCGGTGACATGTTCCACCCGGAAGACTTCTTTCCTCCTTACTGGATTTCACTCACACTCGAAAGCTCCCAGCTCATTCAAAGACTGCCGGCAAACTTCGAAGGCTAGCGCCTACCAGCCTCTCTTTTCCTAACGCTGCATTCATTGTCGATGCCCTATCATTTTGAGGGGTCAAAACTCTCCTTACTTTACACACTCTCTCGCTCATCGCGGTGGAGAGAGTGTGCAAAACGAGGAGAGTTTTGACCCCTCAAAATGATAGGACACCGACAATGAATGCAACATTATCCACCCGAATGCTGAGGCATGGACGTGCTCAGACCTGATAATCATATGAAAATGCATTCTTCAATGCAAATCTCGTTCTAAGACGGGCAAATTGTTTCCAAAGAAGTAACAAGTGAGGCATCCCACACCGCACACTACAGTTGTTATATTTCTTGGAAGGATGAAGTTAGAGTTTTTATATATCTTTCTGTTGTTACAACTATGTTTATCCTTCTTGCTTTTGTTGTTGTTGCCCAATAATGAATTTGTGCCTTTCTTTTAATTTATCTTATTGTACCGCATTTCCCCGTGACTCGCATAAATATTATTATTATAATGTTTGTACTAGTGTTGTTGAGAGTATCGAAAATGCCTGACTAATCGAAATAAAAAAGTTGACAAGGAATCATTTCATTGATTTCAATTCAACGGTTGACTCCACTCATTTTTAACAAGTCGACTTTTCAATAAGGAGTCAAAAAGTTGACAATGAGGTATTATGTGGCTGAATAAGAGGAAGTGAAACTCATTCCCTCCCTTTCTCTTCACTGATCCCGAATCTCGGCGTAGAGAGAAATGAGATCAACTTGTTAATCTAAAAAGAAACCGCATCATTTTCACTATTACTTCACTCGAAATGGAATAAATTTCACCAATAATGTTTCATCCGCTAACTACAGGCAGTATAGTTTCTTCTAGGGTTCGCATGGCAAGAAATTGTCAATTTCAAGAAGTCGTATATTTTATCAGTCTACAATCACTTTAGTACCATCAATCGATGCTAAAAGTTGAGGAGATAACGGGCTTGGAAATCGTTTCTCGAAAGAACGCCTACCGGCAAGTAGATAATTAAAATGACATTTCTTGGCAAGAAATAACAATGTGGTCCCCCCTTACTCATTTCTTGCGGGGAGAACCCTAGTTTCTTCCCCAGAGCGGCTAGGCTTTTCAGAAAAAACCGGAAAAATGACCAGTTTCACTGAGTAGTTCAATTTAAAAATAGCTTTGTATTCTTCAGTAATCTTTGTATATCACATTTTTCATTTCCATTTTGTTACCGCGTTGTTACTTTTAATACGCATAAATATATATATATATATAATCTCTTGTAAACTTTTCAATTTCATTCCTTGTCAAAAAGTTGAATAAATTTGACTGGTCACAAGCGAAGCGTCAATAAGAAATGAAATGAAAAGTATTTTATTTTCGAGACTCTAGTGTTGTTGGCTCGATCGTTATTCTTCGACTAATCACTCGAAGAATCATTTCCGAGAAGCACTAGCCGGTCGATCTTATTTTAGAACAAAAATATATTTCTAGTCGCGAGCTGGTCGGCTCTCGAATAAAATCAAAAGTTATTACCGAATAACTACGTGCAAAATGAAATTTGACCTTTTTTGTTGTTGTTGTCCAATAATGATTCGTGCCTTTCATTTAATTTATGTTATTGTACTGCGTTTCCTCGTGACTCGCATAAATATTATTATTATATTTCGCAGAACAATGCGAAACTGGGGTAAACCCTTCCATCGGGAGACGAGGAGACCGCTCAACTACGGTGAGCAACTATGAGTAGAAAAGAACTAGCAGATTGAGTCAACGCGATTACATTTGTAAAATGATACGATCACACCAAAAAGTCAAATGACGGACTTCCGTTGTTTACCACACAGGCACGTACGCGACCCTCTCACTTTTGCCCGCTCTCTCGCTTTGGTAAACACAGGAAGTACCATTTTGACTTTTTGTGTGTTCGTATCATTTTATAAATGTAATACCCATCTTTCGCTGGCTATCGTGTCCCCCCCCCCCGAAGTTCCACATTCACACTCAGAGAAAAAGCATTAGCAAATGAATTATCTTACTTTTTAGCATAGAGAGCATGGGACGTGTGGAAAGCGTAATTTTTTATCTTAAAAATAAAATATTTATCAGTCTTGCTTTAGGGGCGCTGATCAAGATGGGGTTTCGTATTGGTTTCAGGCGTGGTCGATGGTCTTCTTTGGAATAAGTCATTTCGTCCAGAATTGAGCTTCGAGATCGGTCTTCTTTCTATATTTGTTTGTTTTATTTTTTATTTATAATAATAATAATTGCAGATCGAGGAGATGGACATTTATTTTTTTATTATCATGGCTAAGTAATTTATCTCTGATGCTGCGCAAATTTCATGGGGTGCAAGGTGCACATCAGTTTTATGCACCCTTTCATAACTTATTTCCAAGTAAAGCTACAACTTCCCAATTTGATACAGGGATTGCAAGCCACGTTTGGAACATTTTCCTTTTTGATTGGAGAGATTTCGTTCAGTTTGAGCTGAGTTACATGAGTTTTCCATCCTCAAAGGGTACACATGCACCACTGAAATTTGTGCAGCATGAGTGCACAATTCCTGCTGCTGCTCACCCCGGACACCAAACTTTTGCAAACTCTTTTATTGAACGGAAAGAAAAAAGAACTCAATTTTTTTCAAGTCTTGCCTTTTTACAGATGGATATGTTTCAGCACACTTTCGTAATGGCGATTATGCTCTTCCGATGATCTTTCCATCGTCCCTTTCTAATAAAAACCCAATACAACCTTGCATGTTGCCTTGATTTCGTCACTGCTGCTGCAACAGTTGCTGCAATTGCCGCGCGTGCTGCATTCGTACACAATATTCATCCTAGATTTACAAAAAGTAGTCTCCTTATCAAAACGCCACGTCCTGCGGTGCCCCGGACGACTTCGCGACTCTGTCCACATGACTCCAAACCTGCAGAACAGGGTTAGAGCGAGAGAGCGTGCGAAAGTGAGAGAGTCCCTCTCGATTTCACACGCTCTCTCACTCCAAAGCCCTTTCTGTAAGGTTGACCGGCCTGTGGAATGATGTGTGTAGGGAAGCATGCTATTCTAGCCACGTGGAGTGTCATTTTCGAGCGATCGCTTATTATTTCGTGCATTTTCTTCTAA
Source organism: Pristionchus fissidentatus (assembly GCA_036245785.1). Lineage (NCBI taxonomy): Eukaryota > Metazoa > Nematoda > Chromadorea > Rhabditida > Neodiplogasteridae > Pristionchus > Pristionchus fissidentatus. Next base: position 10,180,424 of record BTSY01000005.1, on the reverse strand, counting down.
GATGGAGCGTGGATTGCTTGCGTCTCGTTTATCTTTATTCAGAAGATTCCTCATTCTACATCACTTTTTTTGTCAATTCACTTCTCTGCTTTCAAATGTCTCCAAATATCCACTTGTTTCAAGAAAAAAAAAACAGAGATTGTTTGCGAATTTCAAAGCACGAGTGATAAAGCGTACCATCACCCTTTTCGCAAGGTACACTGCTGCGGAAACACCCCTCTATCGAGAAAGAGAAAGAGAGAGAGAGAGAGAGAAACGGCGAGAGAAATGCGTTCCCCCGATCTTCGACAGATATCACCGAGATATCAAACCGCCGCAGATTGACTGCGGTGATAGGGGAGGGTTGCAGAGATGAAGAGAGAGAGAGAGAGAGAGAGAATGAGAGAGAATGAGGGAGAGGGCGAGGGACCTTGAGAGAATGGAGATGGGCGAGATTGAGTATCTCTCTCTCAAGAGCGGAATGTTACCGAATCAATCATGGCCAACAAATGGCTCTCTCTTTCTCTGAATCTCCTCGATTCACACGCTCTCTCACCGTTTTAGATGATTAGAGACAATGCGATATTGAGAGAGTACCTTTTTCTTGCTCATTACTATCATCCAATAGGCAGCTCCACCCAACATTCATGATACCATCATCCAATTTTCCTTCTTTTCGATCTTTGCGCAGAGTTTTGACTGTTCTTTTCGCCATTTCGAACTCATTTTGCCGCTTTTCACGCAATTTCAATTGGCTTTAGGGCTGTTTCTGCCATGTTTGCGCTCTAAATTTGGGGGAATTTCAATTTCCAAATGGAATTGCGCAAGCGCGTCATTTCTGACTCTGGCCGAGCCTTAGTAGAGAGTTTCTATAATATGAGTGACCACAGTTATTATTATTCTATAAAAAGGGGATCATGGGTGACTGCGTGTAAAAGTGAGATTGTCTCTCTCACTTTCGCACACTATCTCGCGCTTGACCCCTTTCTGGATCGACGGAATCATGTAGGTGAGCTGGGTGTTTCCCCCTCTCTTTCCTACATCCCTCGTCACTCACGTGCAACATTCTGCGCGCGTTGTTTATCGTCCTCCTCAAATTGTGTGACTCATTTGTTATCAGCAGGGTAAAAAAGTTGCATAGATCAGACAAAGTCGTAGAGCCCCGAGAGAGTGCGGCAAAACGAGAGGGTCAGACAGTTAGAGTCGTTGTTGGCATGAATTCAGTTGTGTTTCCATCTAAGATCATCTGATGGAATCCTAGCCGTTGTCCTAGCAGGATTCTACAGTTGAATCCTACTCACAAAGAAAAAACACTAACTTCGCATATGTCAAAATCCAGGGTTTCAAACACTAATGCTAGAGAGCGTGCGAAAACAAGAGAGTCGCCCTCTCGTTATCGCACGCTCTCTAATATTAGTGTTTGAAACGCTGGATTTTGGCATAGCAAAACGCTAATTTTTAATGTTTTTTCTTTGTGAATATTTACTAGGGAAACGATAGGATCACACCGTGAATTCAGAGCTAGTGAAGTTAGAGAACACCGAGATAGTAGGGCAGAACGAGAGGGTCTTACAACTAGAGTGTTGTCAGGGATCCAATTGGAGGGTCGGTACTCCCAAGCTGTATTTTACGCCGCATTGTTTTCGCACATCTCTTCCTCACTTTCCTATCGTTTGTCCCATTCTCTTTGCAGCTGTAAACCTCGATTCCAACCTTCTACAGTAATCCGCCCTACAGTATCCCTCAGTCGCCGATAGCCATGTTGCTACCGTAATGCGCCCTCGGGCAAGTCTGCCCCGGGATTATTCATCGCGTGTTTACGTGTCTATTGTTCTGACAACCGCAGCGTACTTTAGCTGACTTGTGGGCGAGAGAGCAGGCGGGAGAAGAGAGAGAGAGAGAGAGAGAGAGAGAGAGAGCCCGCCAAACTTTTCCGCCCCTGACCTTGGGACCTTGGCATTCTCCCTGCTACCGAACGGGGATAGATGAACGAGATTCGTTGCGAGACGACGAGACAGTGGGCGCAAGAGCACGTGTACTCGAGAGGGCGCAGACGGTCAGATGGCGACGAGAGAGCGTCTCTCTCTCTCTCTCCCTCTCTCGGCAGTTACTACTGACTGTGTGGTGTGGGGCTATTTGATCCCTCCATCCACTCACGGCCCGACATTGTCCCTTTGAGAATATCCTCAGATCCGATCTACGATCAGCTGACCTATCGTAAACTGAAACTACCGTAACCCGATGCTACCGTAACCCGCTGACCTACCGGTTAATCGATAGATAACTGATTGCTGACCAGAATTGCCTCAGGGGCTGCGCAATAAGCGCAGGCACTTAGATGTCGCGTTCCATTTGCGCGTTGTGACCCACCCAAAGCACTACTACTGTATTACTGTTCGAAGCGCAGTATCTCATTATAAGCCGTTGCCCGTTGCCCTTTTCTGGAGCTCGTAGTGAGAGACTCTCTCACTTACGCATGCTCTCTCGCCTATTACCCCTTTCTGGAGATACTTTCTGTGGAAAGTTGTTACTACTCACCTTCTTTTCATTCGTTCCCCTGTTCCTCTCGCTCAATTATTTCTCGCCTGAGCCACTGAATCATCGCTAATTCTCTCTCTCTCTCTCTCTCTCTCTCTCTGACTGTCCGCAACCTCCTAGTAACAGTACTGCCTAACATGTTGCCTCACGTTACTTTCACGCAGTTTCGCGGTGCGGTGAAACGCGCGATTAAAGCCGGATTTTGCGGGTTGTTTACTAGAGAGAATTCATCTCCCCCCCCATTTCGAGAGCCTTTCACGGTATTATTCTAGCTATAGGAATTGGGATTTACACTCCATATTGACCAATGAACCATCGAAATACCGCTGTAGAGCGGGATTTCCAATAGATTTCCCTAATTGCACGGTTAGCGATAGAGAACTGTTTACAGAAAATCTCGCAAACACAGTTGGTTACTTTGAGCGATCGGAGTAAATGTTTGCGATTCTATCTAGTTACGCTTATCGGCTGTTTGTGTTTGTCTTGAGCGTTTTCCTCGTGCCTGTCAGGCGGGCGAAAGCGGCAAAAAGAGGATGCCACGAGCCGGGATCGAACCGGCGACCTTTAGATCTTCAGTCTAACGCTCTCCCAACTGAGCTATCATGGCCGATGAGATTACCCCGAGGAAACCATACACACTCTCGCGTTGACGCTCGTTTCGGGGTTGAGTGATGTAGTATTTAAGAGATCAAAGATAAAATTTTCAGGATGCCCACCCCCGCTCTGCTCAAGCGCGATTGGCAGAAGGACCACGTCTACCTCGTCCAATTCCCGCGATTTGGATGTGAGTAAACAAACTCTTTGCCCTACACAGAAGAATCAAGTATCCAACCATAATCTATATACATACTGTTAATTGCACTGTTCAGCCTCCAGGAAGGGGTTAGGAAGGAGGAAGCGTGCGCAAGTGAAATTATTGTGTACACATTCGCTCCCGATCCCTTCTGGATGTTTGACCGTGGAACGATGTGTCAACAGCAAACATACTCCCGAGTCTAATTTCGTTTTCGATTCTCTGTTCTGAGCAGATCCGCTATAGTGTGTGCTCAGTAATCACTTCCTTTCGCACTACGTTAAGAAGAAAGCCAATTCAATTTTTCTGTTTTTCTCCTTTGAAACTGTGTACGGAGACCGTACGACACCGTATTTTTTAGTTTCAAAAAAATCTCTAATCTCAAAACAACTTTTTTCAAAACATTCTTCTTCTCGAATGATTCACGAATATTTCACAGCATTCGAAACAGAGTCGGTGAGAACGAGTTAGAGAAAGAGAGAGAGATGATGAGAGAGCGCGCCAAACGAGAGGGTCAGACAACGAGAGACATGATGCCAACTGGAGGCTGTGTATTTTCTGCAGGCATTCCATCGGGATCTCCGTTCGCACTCAAACTCGAGACATGGCTGCGTCTTTGCAAGATCCCCTACTCAGTTCGATCTTTGATCTTTGCACTCTGTAGTTTGATTTCACTCGGCTATAGTTTGTAGCTTGATCTCTATGATATAGAGTTTGTAGTTTGATCTCGCTCTTCGTTAGAGTTCGTAGCCTGATCTTTTCCAGAACGTCTCCAATGAGATGACCAAGATGTCGTCCAAGGGCCAGATCCCCTTCATTGAGCTTAATGGCCGCCATTTCGCCGACTCAAACATGATCATTGACCAGCTGAAGCACGACTTCAAGAAGGTAGGCAATAATTTACCCGAATCGGGTTTGATACACTCTCGGATATTCCCATTGTGTGTGCGCCGCTGATTTGATGTTTCAATGCGGGATAATACTGAAATGATATTGTGAAAAATATTGAGGACACTGCTTACAAATAGCCAAATTTTGATATTTTAAAGAGATAATGAGAGAAATTGATAAGCTTGCATATCTACCGTACCCAAAAGATCTTTGCAGGACCCGGACGCGCTCTTGAACCCGCTCGAGAAGGCTCAGGCCGCTGCCTTCCACTCCCTCATTGAGGACTCCATCTTCTGGTGAGCGATCAAAGATCACATTAACATTTTCAAAAATATCTGAGTCATGCGTATGAACGTTGTGAGAGACCAAAGCTCATCTTTTCATTCCTCAATCCGTGTGTTTCTATAGTGCAGAACCGTTGAAATACGACAAAAAGGGGCGCGTATGCGAAAGAAAGAGGTTCATAGGTCTGACCTATGAACCTCTTTCTTTCGCATACTCGCCCCTTTTTTGATAATATTACAAATTCAATAACACTCGTCCAAAATAATAAAACGTTCCTTTGCTAATTCATCCTAAACAGCAGATACTGCTGTGAGAGAGCATGACAAAGCGAGAGACACACCGAGGTATAGAAAGAGAGTACACACAACAGTAGTCCATTTCATGAGCGTATCATTTTAAATTTGTAATATTTCCAGGGCGATTCCGTATTGCCGCAGTCGCAATCCGAAGTGGTTCGCGTCGCCCGCGGGACTCGGTGGTCATCTCCACGGAGTGAAGAAGATTTTCATGGAGAAGATCGGCGTCAACGCACTCGGCAGCAAGGTTATTTTTTATATTTTTTATTTATTTATTTAGGTATTCATTTATTCGATACACACGCGAAGGCTGTGACAGAAAACAGGAAGAATAAAAGATGCGAGAGGAAAGTGGGGGCGGAGGGAGATGCAGGCTATGTAGACAGGAAAAAACGACTTATCACTTATTGGGATGGGGGTCGACGAAGTCTCTCAACGGGGACAGGGCCGTTCTAAGGCTTCTAGGGCCTGTTTTTTACTCGGAAACGCGTTTGGAAAAGCAGTTGGAATTCAAATCAACTTACTCTTGCGAGAAGTACGTCTTTTGTCATATGATTTCTCATCTTTCGCCTCTTACAGATCAAGAAGGCGTGCCACGCACAGGGAATCGGTCGCCACAACCAACTCGAGGTTTGATCTTTGATCTTTCGATTTTTCGGCTCTTCGAAAATCTGGACATTTTGCATGGACAGTGTCAATTTGTGCTAGATTCGGGCGGGAATTCGCAAAATTCAAACATTTGTGCAGGTCGAGAAGATGACCAAGGAGCAGTTCGACGCGCTGGAGAACTTCATCGCCAACAAGAGCTTCTTCTTCGGCGAGATTCCAACCTCGGTAAGTGTTATTTTCATTCTTCTTAAAAGCTGCATAATTTTTTTTGTGTTTTTTTGTGAAGTTTCAATAAGGTTTTCAGAAGAGATCGAGAATTTTTACTGGGATGTGAAACTGCTTTATTAGATAGCGAGAGAGCGTGCGAAAGGGAGAGATTCCAGAGAAATTCTTTTCTATGTCTATTTCTTTTTCTTATTTTTTCTATTTCTAATCCTATTTCTTTTCAGCGTTGATAAAGATGACGGCCTCTATTCTCACGATTTTCGAAAAAAAATGGTCTTTTTGTGTGGAGATTGCAAAATGGTCAATATTCTTGGAGGGCGTTTCTGAAATTCAAATATTTTCTTTCCAGCTCGACATCACCGCGTTCGGCCACATCCAGCAGTTCCTGCACACGCCCATGCTCTCCAACGAACTCAAGGACCACCTCGAGCAGAAGTGAGCGAAGTTTGATCTTTGATCTCTGTAGCCCGACCTTAAATTCATGATTCTATGCCAACAAAACGAGGTCAGGGATAGAGAGCGTGGAAAAGTGAGAGAGCACCTCTCGAATTTACACGCCCTCTCCCTCCAAGCCTGTTTCTGTAGACTGCCCTGTTGAACGATGCGTTGAACGGTTTCGTTTGCTTCTTTAGTTTGATCTTTGATCTCTCCCAGATGCCCCACACTCGTGCGTATGGTTAACCGACTGAAGGACGAGTTCTGGCCTGACTGGGACAAGGCCTGCGCCACCCTCTCTCTCGACACTACTATGGAAGAGGAGCCGGCTGCTGCACCTGCTGCAGCTGCAGCTGCAGCACATTGATCTACCAGAAGTGACGTCACACAAACGCTTATTACTCTGTACCGTCGACAAACGAAACAAACTTATGATTCTATCCGCATTCCTGTAATGAGCCAATCACGCTGATATTTTCGTGCATAATTGATTTTCGCATTTCGAGTATTACATATTTTGCATTATATAAATATTTTCCCGCCCACCTTTACTTTCAAACACTGCCCACCAAACCATGCCAGTTTGACTGCACATCCAAATGTTGTACACGCATTTATCGATCGATAAAGTTATTCCCACCGTAATGTATCAGGTTATTGATTAAATAAGAGGATTGCATCCTGATCACAGTACCGCATGATATTGTCCTTGTCGAGTGACTAACACGTACTTACCGTAGATGAGCAGGATTACGGTAACGATTATCGATTGATCGATGATGATTATCGATTTTCAGGAGCGATGGCAATGGCTTGGGACGATGGCAACCACATCGAGGAACCGGTAATTATTGAGTAAATGTTTCAAAGATACGTGAAATGATCACTGATCGAAGATTCTGTCGAATATCGTGTTTTGGGATGCTGATGAAACGTAAAACTTGCACGATATATTGGCACAATGGTCAATATCTGTTGCGACGAATGCATTCTTCTCCGAGTTCTGGCAATATTAACGGAATCCAAACTAGATATGTTGAGACAGTTCGCAATTTGTTTTTGTTTTTGAGATAGTTCACAAACGATATTTCACATTGGTAGTACCCCGAGATGTAAGAAATTTTTCGGAAACGGAATTCTGTGAATATTAAAACAATGGCTCGGCCTTCTCATTTATTTGTTCAACGTTTTCCGGGCTTTGTTGAATAGCGTTTCCCAAAAATTTCTTATATCTCGGGGTACTACATTCACATTTTGTCTTTTCAGCATGATCCTCTCATTGCGCACCTTCGCATTCACGACCACCGAATTCTGCTCATTCAATTTCCGGTCAGTTATTTTTAGATTCAAATTTCGAAGCACTTCCTGTTGAGAAATTTCCTACCATTTTCAAAGCGCCAATCCCACCGTAAGTACCCGCTATTTTCCCACCATCTCTACACATGAGGGTAAACCTGAATACACGGCGCGCCCGCGATAAACAATAGAGTTGTAGTAGTACTGCGATTGGGTGTGGCGCGGTATTGGCGCCGATACGGCGCGTGTTTGACGCGGGGATGGCGCGCGAGTCTAATCTGGCGCTTGCAGCGCGCCCGCTGCTGCCCCTCCATCTCGCCGTTCGCACTCAAGCTCGAGACATGGCTGCGCGTCGCCGACCTACCGTACCTCGTAAGCTACCTTATATCACTCTTATCGATTTTCTTCGGAGAATTGTGCCTACTCTGATTAAATCACGTTTCACAAATGCTATCAATGCAGACGACTGAATCACCAAATAATAGAATTGCCTTGTGATTATGCAATCCCCTTTCCAGAACGTTTCAAACAAATTCCGACAGCGTTCCACGAAGGGCCAGATTCCGTACATCGAGCTGGACGGAGAGCAGGTGCTTTTTTAATGTACAAGTTTCCATCCTCCAGAAAGGGGCGTTGTTTGTGTGTGTGAGAGAGAGCGCGTGGAAATGTTAAAGCCAATTCCTTTTTTACACACGCACCCTATACCTCCTGACCCCTTTCTGGAGGGGATCCAGTGAAACGATGTTAGTGATTGTTAGAAAATAGAGCGGAATGCCTTTGTAGAAATAATTAGTATGTACTAAAGCCACAGCTCACAACATGCACATAACTATCGGATACTTCTTCTCCTTTTTCACTTTTCTCACACTCCACTAAGTAGAGCGGAAAAGATAGCAGACATGGAGATGATAGATGTTCACGTTCGGATGTCTTTCAACTTGAATTGAGTGAGCGCATTATCGCTTCCAGGATTACTCCCGTTATAAAAAAATACAACAAAAACAAAATTACATGTGTTTCGGGTATCTGGTCTGGGCTATGTTTCACGCTGCCATTTTATAACACAGTCATTCGTCCCATGCGATGCATCGTCTATCTCACGTTGATTAGTTAAAATGTATCGATGCGTCCAATTGAATTGACTTGTCAGGTGGCCGACACGCACTTCATCATCAAACGCCTCAAGAAGGAGTTTGAGCGGGTAATTCATCTCTCTGATTAGAAATATACTCAATTACTTAATCGCTAGTTGCTACAACTCTGCAGACCTTCCTGCAATGTTAGATACTGCAAGCGATCGAAATGTTTCCGGCATAGATAAGTGCTCACACTTTTGTTCTAAACGATTCCATGCCTTCAAAAAGGGGTTATGGAGAGAAGAAGAGGGAGAGTCCCTCTTGATTTTACAGGCTCACTCACTGTAAGAGAGACTATCTGAGTGGTTCGACATATTTGTTCAGGAAGCTAGCAGTTGACGAAATTTCCGATTAAAGACTGACAACGCTATGTTGTAGTGCATTTGGTGAGAGTTAAGACCGTGCCATTCAGGAAGTTCAAAAATGCTTCTACGCCTCAGGGCATAAAATATTGGTACTTGTGACGACACAAAACTTTTTTGTCAAATAGAATGGAATCTTTCCGATTCTTGATGCAATCGATAGCCCATCGAAATACAACTATTTTTCACTTTCGGAACTTTTTTGATCAGAGTTCGCAGAGTTATTCTTCAAAAATAGTTTCTCACTTAATTTTCAATACTACTAGAGGTCCTGCAAAATTTTCCCTCCTCCTACTACATCGCACAGCAGTTGCGCACAATCTGTTAAAAATAGAGAATTTAAAAGTTTCTGGCAGGAAGTCAAAAACGAAAAAGTATACGGAAAATCTTAATAAAATCAGTTCTTGATTAAAGCAGTATGAGCGAAATTTCGTGTTAACTGCAATGTTTCTCATTTCAGTTTGCGTTTGTGTTGTTTCTGGTTACAGCAGTGCATACTAAGAGTAAAAAAAATGAGAAAATATTCAAATATTTCCTAAACATTAAACCGTTTGATGAGAGTACTTACAGTACTTTAGCTCTCCAGAGCTGGTCGGCTCATACTTTTGCTAATTGAGAACTGATTTTATTAAGATTTTTTTGTTTATTTTTTCGTTTTTGACTTTGTGCCAGAAACTTTTAAATTCTCTATTTTTAACAGATTGTGCGCAACTGCTGTGCGATGTAGTAGGAGGAGGGAAAATTTTGCAGGACCTCTAGTAGTATTGAAAATTAAGTGAGAAACTATTTTTGATGAATAACTCGGCTGCGTGAACCCTGATCAAAAAAATTGCGGAAGTGAAAAATAGTTGTATTTTGATGGGCTATCGATTGCACCAAGAATCGGAAAGATTCCATTCGATTTGATGAAAAAGTTTTGTGACGTCACAGGTACCACTATTTTTGCCCTGAGGCGTAGGAGCATTTTTGAACTTCCGGAATGGCACGTTAGTAACTCTTACCAAATGCACTACAACATAGCGTTGTCAGTCTTCAATCGGAAATTTCGTCAACTGCCAGCATTATTTCGATCCGCTCAGATAGTCTCTCGTAAACACTTTTCTGTAGGTTAATCCGGCCTCTGTAACGATTCGAAAAGGTGCCTTTTTTAGAACAATCCCGATGCCGACTTGAGTGAGGAAGAGGTGGCACTGACCAAGTCGTACCTCGCCCTCATCGAGAATCGACTATTCTGGTGAGATCACCCTCATTTCCATCCTGCGCAAAGCGGGTACTTCTAGAGTCTGTACTGAGATACAGATTCAGATTTTTCCTGACATAAAGACACATGGGCCTGCAGGAAGGTAGCTTCGTGGTCAGGGGTGGTTAGGATCTTCGAACTCTAACAGGGTCTGGGGAATGGATCATGCTTGGCTTCTTAGGCCAAATGAAGTGTCGATCTTGGATGATAGACATTGAGCGTAGAAGTAGTTCTTCCAGCAACCAGTGACGTCCTGACTAGCTTTTGTATTTTTAAAAAAAAATCACACGTTTTTGCGACCGATCAATTCTTGATAAACTATCCCAAGAGTAATGATTTCAATGCGAATTTGTGATTCTATAGAAATATATTGTATTGGAGGAATTCAAGTTTAACTTATCATATGTTATCATCCATTTTTATTATTTCGTTGCTGCTGAAACGATTCTATGATCAAACGATCTCAATATCACTATGTTTCCACAATATATTTCCAAACATGCTTTCTACAAATCATAATCAGAGAAGAACCCAGAGGCTTGTATAATAGGTAAAATCATTTCACAGCTCGGTTAGATCTACATAGAGGGGATCCCCTCTATGTAGATCTAACCGCAGGAATGAGAGAGCGTGAAGAAGCAGGAATGAGAGAGCGTGAAGAAGCCCCCCCCCCCTCTCTGGAGGCTCAAATCACGGGCAGACCATCTCGTACCGAAAAGTGCAATATCTATGAAATTTCACCTCAGGGTTAGGGTGTGGTAAACGACACTCTCATTCGTGAATCGACCCCCTCATTGTCGGTGAGAATGGCAGTCGGTGACTGTCACTCTCGACGACTGTTGGGAACTCAGCGGTGTCGACAGTCAGCGACTGTTCGCGACTTTTAGCGGTCTATTTGACATTTTATAAATGATACACATAAATAGAGATAAAATATGCGCACTCGTAAGTAATGCACGTACAATGACGAGGATCTTTGGATATTCAAAAAGGACCAAGTAAAACCATACAATTACCGTACTCAAGCTTCTAAGATGAGAAACTGCAAAAGAGAGATTGACGGGGATCGAACCATTCTATACAAACTGGCGCCTTGTACCACTAGGCTACTCTGACGATGAAAGAAATATCCATAAACTCATTCTTATTCTCACCAATTACTCGTCGAGGGAGCGGCGACAACCGCTCTCACGATCAGAATGATATCGTAATGAGGGAACAGTCGCGACTGTTTCGACGACAATTCTCCTCTCGAATGAAAAGAGTCATTCAACACCGACTATCACCGAGTGAGATGGAGAGGAATGAGTCGACTGCCAAACAGTCGTCGAAATGCCATTTACCACACCCTACTCAGGGTGTACGAGAACTCGCTGGCGCACAACAACAAGTGGCTGGCTACGGACGATGTAAGTTTCCATTGATATTTCAGGCGTGAGATCAAAGATCAAAGATCAGATGTTAGAGGTAAAGGATTCCTTCATTATAGGGTTTCGCCGGTCACTTCTCCAAGTGGAAGCTCCGCCTGTTCCGACTGCTCGCCCTCCGGCCACTCAAGTGCATGGTGAGAAAAGAAAAGTAATGTTGTATACGAATTTTCAAAAGAAACAAATTTTAAAAATACGAATATTCGACAAAAAACGATGATTACATGAGCCCGGATCTCATCATTTTGCACACTCTCTCCACAAGGCAGTTAACGCGAAAATGCTATGTATGAAGAGACCAATATTGAGCAAAAATATTGAGCAAAAATTTGAAATGAATGAGCAAGCAGAAATTTGAGAATTCTTGCGTGACACAAAATAGCTCAGAACTGATTATAGCCTTTCCCTTTTCATAACACAAACTTCAATCAAAAAAACGAATGCCGTGTTTCGGGAAAAATAATGGTCTTCGAACAACTCGTTGAAACGAAAAGCACTTGAAATTTCCCCCCACTTTCATCTTGGACGATTTCTTGGACCTCGAATTCACTCCTCTTGAAATCAGTTTTTTTTCTTCATACTCAGTCGCACGTCTCGTTAACATTTTCACCCCAACCTTTTCATCGAACCAAGTATTGATAATTGGCCCCTCTGATCCCTATATCTATTCCTTCGCTTGTCAGCAAATGTGCTTTGTTGTATGATTCGCGTAGTTTGTGACGTAGATTAGCGCTGCTCTGCTATTCTAAGCGAACGCACACATTTGGCACGTGTCCTAATACGTGTGATCTGTGCGCGACAGTTTGCGCTCATGCTAGTGCTAGTAGACAATCTGGTCGTATCTCCGCCCTACACGCTCTCTCTCTCTCTCTCTCTCTCTCTCTCTCTCTCTCTCTCTTTCTCTCTCTTTCTATATCTCTCTCTGTTTCTATCTCTATCTCTCTCACCAAGCCTCACTGTTCAAGAGATTGTGCGGAATGAAGAGACAGCTATAGGTACAGCGCGGGCGCATGGGAATGTCATCATATCTCTTCATCTAGTGTATTCACTACGAAAATTGAGCGAAAATCGTGCGCGATAAGCGGATCGAATCTAAAAAAAAACATGGTTAGCTCCATGCCTAGAAACCCTCTCGTTGCCTGAAACTTTTCTTTGGCGCGATCTATCCCAATTTCTATCGTCGTCTTTACTAGTTCTTGATACTGTTCTGAAAGCGGTTTATTAATAGCGCACTGATAACGTCCTTATCTCACTGTCCCTAATTTGTCCCCAAATATGGCTGCTAAACTTTCGTAAACAAACTTGCTAAACGTAAAATTGGACCAACATGCAAAAGAACCATATTTATGTCTTTTTTTGTTTTACTATTTGTTCTAGCTACGACGAAACTGCACGCTTCAAGGCGTTCGACGACTGACCCAACTCGAGATCGAGGTACTAACCGAATTATTTATTTATTTTACCTATTATTAATTACCCATAAGCATGTACATGAATGGTCAAAATATTGTCTAAAATTATTTCGAAATTGTATTTCCTCCTTTTACATTTTGCCCTACTCGATTTCTCCAATTGTAGGCGATACATTCTCCGTTTATGATTTCTGGTTTCACATTTACCAATTATTCACTGATCTTTGATCTCTACAGGCTCAAGCCAAGGCGGATCTCACCGCTCTCTCGACTCTTCTGGGAGAGAAGGACTACTTCTTCGGCGACAAGCCGACTACGGTAAATCATGGTGTACTGCGGGGTGCGGCGCGTGCAACGAATTATGCGACGTTTCGAATTGAAAAGTCGGTCAACAATTAGAAATAGGTCATGGTGCGTCTCACGGATCGTCGTGTGCATCTTAAATAGACGCCTTTTCGTACAGCTCGACTGCTCCGCATACGGTCTGCTGATCGTCTTTCTGCACACGCCGACATGGCCAACGCCCATCAAGAGACATCTGGAGGAGGTGAGATAGAGATATCAACAATCATTACAAAATTAAAAATTATTATGAGCCAGTGACTGAAGAAGCAATGCCAGCATGTTTAGCTCTCTAACACGAGTTCCTCTAATTGTCTAGCGTTTAGTTTTAGTTTAGTTTAAAGTCGTTTATCAAGAGGCTATTCGGGTTCACTTAGAAGAATTTTTTTAGATTAGTTTTTTTCATACTACGCAGAATTGCAAGGCTTTTCAGAAGATACGTGACGGACGAGAGATTAATTAATATATAGAGCACGAAACTTGCTCTAGAATAAAAATGATGAAATTGGTATTGAAGCATCTGAGAAAATGTAAAAAAATTGCAGAACTGCGCAAATCTCGTACGGATGGTGCAGCGGATACGGGAGGGATACTGGGCGGACTGGGATGAGGTGAGTGAAATATTCAGGAGTTTGAAACACGAATCTCCCTTCCTTTCGGGTACTTAAATACTTTCTGAATCAAAGAAATGCATGTGTGTCCAATGGAATATAAAGATGCCCAGGCCTACTTCTCAATGTATTTCATTCTTGAACCAAATTGAAACTTTGAACTTTTCTTTGATCTTTAAACGTGTGTTTCAGGCTTGCTCCAACCTCTCGCTGCACACCGAATGGAAGCGAGCGCGCATGATTGCTGAGAGGTGAGTGAGATCAAACACCACAAGATATAAAATCAGTTCTCGATCGTTCGGCTTTAGCAATCAATTAGAAATTCAAAAAGTCTGCATAATTTTTGCCCTGATTCTGGATTGATGTGGGCGTGTTCTCAGGTACTCCCTCGCTCCTTGCGAAGTGAGCGATTCTAATCTGCCTGAAACCGCGGAAAAGATCGAGAAGGAGGACGAGGAAAAGAAAGAGAGCGAGGAAGGCACATCCAACAGAGAAGAGAAGGATGCATGATGAAAACTGAGTATCGAAATCAAGAGTCATAGAAATCAATTTGATCGTGCACTACGATAGCTTATCAGAATTCTTCAGAGCACTTTTTGCTTAGTTTACTTTAAGACTTCTGAACGTTTGAAAAATATCATTTTAACGGATTCTATGAATCTATTGGGCGGTCTAGTTAGTTTTGATATCGAATGGGATAATTAGTGAAATAACAAAGTATTCAAATTCCGTTTTTTAATTAGTGTTGTGATGTCAATGTATTCTCCGAATTGTGATTGCCATATTGCTTAGCCAACATTCCTTTCACCCTTGTAATCTCTAGATGAAGATTTACTGGCATTATCAATTCCTTATTAGCATAATTAGTTTCTAACAAATACTGTATCTGGTATACCGTATCTCCGGTCGACTAATGACTCACGCTCACCGTCGCTTCCACGCTCGATGCAGGTAATCAATGCTCCCTTGGGCTATGGTAGCTCATAATCGATCGATAACTACCGTATTTTCAGATCCATGTCAAGGAGAAAGTCGACTAGCGTATTCGAACGCTGTGATATCTGCGCTGAGATAGCTGTGAGTGATCACTATTCATCTATAATAGACACAAATGAGAGAGATACCAATATTTGAGTTTGTGAACGCCCATGTTTATTCTCGTGCAAGGCGTTGGGATATCGTATCTTTATCAGTTCAAACACGACAAGTACACCACAAAACGGGTCTTTTACAATGCTATAAGATTCCGAAATGCGCTATGCACATGGTCCCCTGACGAACACGGGCGTAGGCACGTGGCACCTCTTTTCGTTGTCAGCAATCGATGCGCCGAGCAGACCACAGTACAGTTGAGTGTCCTCAGAACGAACAACGATGGCGGTGCACTAAAAAAGTCATTTTTTTGAAAATGCAACTCTCCTGATAAATATTGTCAGGAGAGTTGTATTTTTTTATATTCCGGTTAACAAAATACACCTCTCTTGACAATATTTAGATAGCAAGTACCGAGGTATTTGATGTAAATAAAACCCAAAATAGTCCAGTTCAAAACAAAAGAATATCAGAATATCATCTGCTTATCCAGTCTCAATTTAGTTGTTCACCTTGGACTCCCCATCACAGAGCGCCTCACAGTCGGTCTGCTTATTCACGAGTGTGCCCTGGAGTAGTTCGTGTCTCTCCGTCTATTCCCCCGTAGTGTAGCAAGATGTTGCGAGGATGAGCTGAATGTATTCCTTTAGAATCTCCGGCTGCCGGACTAGTGGCCGTTTGGTGATCAAACGAGTAACATGTGTCCGCCGTCTAGTGATCGGCAACTGGTCGGCAAACAGATGCTACTTTCCGACCACCGCCGATTTAGAGTCGTAGGTCAAAAAGGGTACGCGAAATGGTTCTCACCGGACAGATTATAGAGAGAAGAATGACCGAAGAGCGCATTGTACTGAAGCGCGTCCTGAAAAGGTGTTTTCGATACTGGTTAGAAGGAAGAATATCTACAGAGAACGGAATAACGACAAATAATATAAGGTGGGTAGCAGGGCCAATGTCGCTTAGGCCGCTTATAAAGGGGAATTGCTTGCCTCGTGAGGGGAGGATGTTTCCCGGCAACTCATTTTATTGCTTCCCCTGCAGTGCATGTTAATGGGTCTGTGGTTGCGTCTCGTGTCTCTGTCAGTCTGTGTCTGTGTTTGTACACAGAGCGCGAACTCTCTACTTGTCGACATCTAGAGAACTCAACTCTCTTAGAGAATGTGCGAAATAGTGTGTGTATTCAAGAGCGTAGAGAGTGAACTATCTTGAATATAAAAGACTTGGCGTCTCTAGATGTTGACAAGTTAGAGAATTCGAGCTCTGAGGAGTGAAGGGGCGAGACGCATGGATGTGAGCCTGCATTACACGTGAACCACTTATACCAACAATAGACTATCGCTAATTTCGCTCTTCAAAAGAGATTTGAAATGAGCCGATTTAAAATCCTTCTTTTTCAGGTTGGTCGCCGCATCTGATGATAACGGCGTAGAAAATGAAGGATTACGAGAAGTCAGCCTTCTGTCATGGAGAAGATGGCACCGTGAACAATGAACTCGACCAGTCACTCTCTCACCCATCGACCTGTCCAGAGAGTGTGCGAAATGACGAAACCATTTCAGACTAGTCTGTTCTCTGCATTACTTTACGATGGACGTTGGCCGCTTCGTTCAGTATTCCAAACATTGTACCCACGTTAGTTATCGCTCTGCGGAAATTCAATTGGGCATTCTCCAAATGAAGATGTTTTGATGAACCAGAATGCATTGACTGAGTTATTCGTTCATGACGGCTCTTGTATCTTGCCGGAATTTCATCAATAGGCAATTGATTGCAGCTACAGTATGACACCGGCGCTGCTCAAACGCGACTGGGAGCGCAACCACGTCTACCTCTTCACCTATCCGAGATGCAGGTGATCAATTATTTTCGCTATCGTATCCAGCAACTACCGTAATTCAGACGTATCCCGAACATCTCTCCGTGGTCGCTGAAACTGGAAACGTGGCTGCGCATGATGCGCATTCCGTATACTGTAAGTATCGTGCGCCCCCAGGGTATCGTGCAGTTTATAGAAATGCAATTCTTTGATCTCTCCGTTCCACACTCATTAAATGACGATATCGGTCTCACATTTCGCATTATAATTTAGTATTTTTCTTATGTTTATAACCTCTTTCTAATGTTTGATCTCTTACAATTTGGTGCAATTCACTACTTTCTACACTTGAGAAAAAGGAAAACTTATGAATAGAACCTAATTTCGCAGGCGACGTCTACCAACTTTTCCTGCTCTCAATCATCAAAGCACACTTTACCTTTCGTAGAAGTGAACGGCCGTCAGATAGCCGACTCAAACATCATCATCGAGTCTCTCACGAAGCAGTTTAATGTGGTGAGCATTGGGAAAAGTCGCCGCACAGTGCACACTCTTTCACACCACCGTAATATGTAGTCTGAAAAGTTCATGAAACGAGAATGTTTCCGACATGTTGAAAACGGCGTCCGCACAATGCACCTACACCATTTTAGACGGCCGACTCGACGGCTGCAGACAAGGTGTCGTTGGCGCGCGCCCTCACCGCCCTGGTGGAAGAGGACATGACTCCGTGAGTTTCCATACCTCTTTGAAATATATATCCGAGCAAAGGCCAAGACAGCTGTTTTTACGAATTAGACCCTTTTAAGCATGATACCCTGTCCGCACGATATTCTTTTAAAAAAAAATCAGACATTGCGAATCGAGTATTGTTTGTTTACCTAGTAGCCATTCAAAAAGGTTGTCTCTTTTCTACAGGTTTCGTTCCCTATTGCTCATATTTCTTGAATACACAGTAATTACATTTCCTGATTCAGGACGATATCTGCCCTGCTCCTTCCGGACGTGGACTACTACGTGTCGGATGAGGCGTGGGGGCCGCATCTCGGACGGGGAATAATCAAATGGGCGAGAAAGCAGTGGTTGATGAGGAGGATGAGGAGGCAGGTTAGGAAATACTTTTTCATTAATAAAATGATAATTTTTTTTCGCGGAACTCGCAGTAATAACGAAAATACTATAAAATAGATCATACAAAAGTAGTTTGAAGATTGCGTTTCATCGAAGATTGAGTATTCCGGTAATTTTTTTATTCGAATGTGTAATAGTGGAAGTTACAATAATAACAATAGTTTTGTAGGGTTGAAGTTTGAAAAAAGTTGTATGAAGAATAGGTTTCATCGAAGTTTCAAAGCCGATCGAAGAGAAAGAAATGTATTAACTAATCGCAATCCAGTGTCTAAGGAATACAAATGTATCTTCATACGCGAATGATCGATCTAAACCACAATTTTAAAATATTGCTGATTTGATTTCAATTGAAATAAAGTGGATACAGATCTCCGCTCGGACTCTCGTGCAAGGAGCAGGGAGGCACTCTTATCTAGAGCAGACGGAGCTCATCAAGGAAGGACTTGATGCTCTCTCGACTCTACTAGGACACGACGATCAATACTTTGTCGAGAGCACGCCAAGCACGGTAAGCGGAGTACTGTATAGTTCTGAGTATTTGAAATATTAATGAGAAGAAAACGCATAAATCAAGGGTAGACGTACGGAACGGTGGAGTGAGTTTTGTTTGTGTATGTACAGTGATAAAGGAAAATAGGATAAAGTAGGACAGCATGAGTAATCCATTCTATCCAGATTGATGCCACCGTCTTCGGCCATATCGCCTTCCTGATATATGGACCGACGCCTGATGGGGTACGGTATATGATAGGTCAGGCGGTTACGGTAGCAAATCATTATCGATTTCCGTCTCAGATACTCACTGACTACCTCCGGCTAACGCACCCGAATCTCGGACGATTCATTGAAACCATGAAAGAAGCGTGAGTGATTTGGGGGATGACTATTCTCAAACGGAAGTTCTGATTACGGTAGTGCTTTCCAGGTATTGGCCCGACTGGGAGGAAACGTGCAGCACGCGGAACATGAATACACACCAGAATACTTACCAGAACACTTGAATACTCCTTCATCGCTTTTTGTGCCTGACTGCTTTAACGGTGCTACCTTCCTTATTCCCCAGTGATATTTCCAATCGTTGTCATTTTTCTCCCTAGTGATGAATATTTGCTGACGCCCCTGTGATAAACTCTTGTGGAGTTGTTTGTAGTGCCGTAATAAAACTGAACGGTTGCAATACCGTAGCTATATCTCATGGTCTGTTCACTTACCGTAGTCCCATAATATTGATTTAGATGCCCGCAACAGCTCTCCTCAAACGTGACTGGCAGAAACAGCATGTCTACCTGATCACATATCCCCGATGCAGGTATCAATCGCAAACTGATTTTACTATATTTTATTGTATCCCAGGGCTCTGCCCAACCTCTCGCCCTGGTCGCTGAAATTGGAGACGTGGCTGCGCATCGCCGACATTCCTTTTACGGTAGGTTAAGTGATATTGATTTTGACACACCGAACTTCCCTACAGTACTCTTTTTCAGAACATCAGCAACGAGATGAAGAAGTTCTCAGCCAAAGGCCAAGTGCCTTTCGTTGAGCTGAATGGGCGCCAGATCGCCGATTCGAATATTATCATTAATGCTCTTAAGGAGGAGTTCGGAAAGGTGAGAACAATGTTTCGGTACCGGAATGAGTATCAGGAAAGCGATCTATCATTGTATTTCCCATTTCGAAAAAAGCGCCCGAGGGCGCTGTTTGGCGTGTTTTTTTCTAACTGGGAAACCCCACTTAGTTGCTGTTTATCTGACAATCCTAACATTGTGTGAGCGGAGAACCTCACGATACGCCAAAATAATTTGATAAATGAAAAGGAACTACATTGCAGGTCGATCTCGACTCGACCGATCCGAGAGAGCAGGCTCTTGCACGCGCATTCACCTCGCTTGCAGAGGAGCATTTGACTTGGTGAGATTGCTGGCAAATTCTTCGAAAGACACCAAAATTAGTCATGACCACCTCGCGAATCCGTAAGTTGTGATTGTGACACGAAAACTGCCTGATTCCGCCATAACAAAAAGTGCTCGATCCAGAGCCGAATAATTCATCATAACGTCAATATAAATCCACATCCCACCCAAAATCGCCTCTTGGAGAATAAAGATTAAAGATTAAAGATTAACATCTCGGTTGATGTGCAGGGTGGTCATCGCAATGCGCGGTCAGACTGGCTTCGAGTTCCTCTTCTCCGAAGATGGTTTTGGCCCATATTTCGGGACTGGCGTGAAGAGAAGGCTCACGCTGTTTATGATGAAGGGCAAACTAAAGAAGCTGGTGCGATGTTTACGATTCATCTCAATCAGCAAATTTTCATAGGCGAAATTTTCTCTTTACCTATGTTGAGCGAAAAAATCATGCCTAATACATTTCTGCACGTAGATATAGTGTTAGTAAGCAAATTTTATTACACCTCTCAATTGCAGTCCACCGACCGCGCGATGGCTCAAGGCATGGGAAGACATTCTATGGGTGTGTTGGACAGGATAAATGTCTATATTGATGACTAATCACTTTAGAAGAGCTAAATGAGATAGGGAAGCAGACGCTCAAGTCAATCTGCATTTTCCTCGGAGATAAACCATACTTTGGCGGAGACAAGCCGACTACGGTGAGGACTGGAGTACGGTAGTTCGCTAGGACAAAGTATTATTTCAGCTTGACGCCACCATGTTCGGCCATCTTGCTGGCCTTGTCTACATGCCGACGGCGAATGGGGTACGGTAGAGTAAGAAATTCTTTCTACTCTTTCCACATCGATCAACTGATTACCGTGTATCGTACTTGCTGAAAATAACGGAACGTTTACCGGAAAACGTGAAAAATATTAACTATTTGCATCTTTGCGAGTACACATTATCATGATTTGCATTTATGCTAATTCGATTAATCCCCATCGATTTGCCGGAATCTATCCGGTGATGCCCGGTGAAATGTGTGAAAGAAAGAGACAAATTCGATTGCAAGAAAAGGACAGAACCGGCAATTACTGGCATTTCACGGCTGTATATGATAATGATGACAATTCGCTAACTTGGTCGGTTTTCGCTTCGAATTTTCTTCTTTATTTTGCACATTTCACCGGGCATGTCCGGGTATTTTCCGGTAAATCGAGGTGGGCAAAAAATATGAAACTACTCACGAGTCGTAAATAATGTTCTTCACAAAGTTGCAAAAAGTGAATATTTTTCACGTTTTCCGGTAAACGTTCCGATATTTTCAGCAAGTACGATAGGGTGAGAGAACACGCTAGATAATTGCTAAGCGGATTATTGTATCGGCCGGCAATAGAACCATGAACCTTTTTCTTAGTATTTGCATTTGCTGAAAGGAGCCAATCGATAATCTCTTTCATTTTCAGCTGCTGAATAAATACATCATGGAGAACTACCCCAATCTGGTTAAGTTCGTGGAGAGAATCAAGGAGAAGTGAGTTTTTGAATCAAGGAGAAGTGAGCCGATATGATATATTCCTGATCTCCCCTGTCGGACTGATGGTATACTTCAGGTACTGGCCCGATTGGGATGAAACCTGCCAAACGAAGAACATGAATGCGCATCACAAGAAAGAGTAGAGGGACCTCTAGATTCAAACAATTTTGCTCACTTCGCATGCAAAGTACTCATCCTATAGTAACGAGTTAATCAAGAGATTCTTGCCTTTTGTACTAAACGTGTGACAAAAAAAACGTTGCCCTTGCCACATATCATTTAGCTACTGCTTGTTCAAGACTGACGCTAGATTGAAGATAGAAATGACGCCAAAAGGAGAGACGTCATCAATTCGGATAGCGATTGAAGTTGCATTCCGTTGCTCTAGACGCATTGTTTTTACCAATACAAGGCGAAATTCCCGCATAGTGTACTTTCTAAGTTATATATTTACTGTGATAAACACCTTTCGAACCATTGTTTATCATTGTGAAAATCAGATCGGTTGAAATACCGTATTCATATCTGTCCTGTCAACCTACCGTGTCCATCATAAAGAACTCAGATGCCCGCACCAGCTCTAGTCAAGCCTGACTGGCAGAAGAAACACGTCTACCTGATCACGTATCCCCGATGCAGGTGTGAAGCGTATACTGATTTTCCTTCATACTACGGTATTGCAGGACACTGCCCAACCTCTCTCCCTGGTCACTCAAACTGGAGACGTGGCTACGCATGGCCGACATTCCCTTTACTGTGAGTTGAAGCAGTACTATGGTCCCTCAGAGTCGTTTATCACACTCCTTTTTCAGAATATCAACAACGAGTTCAAGATGTTCTCCGTTAAAGGACAAGTGCCGTTCGTGGAACTAGACGGCCGTCAAATCGCCGATTCCAGCATTATCATTAACGATCTCACCAAGGAGTTTGGGAAGGTGAGAATAGAGAAAGAGAGAGTTATACATGTAATGGTTACATGCAAATCATTTTTTTAAAATTTAAGACTGATTACAATTCAGACCGACATGGAGCCCACCGATCCGAAGGAAAAGGCTATTGCATGCGCCTTTTCCGCACTTGCTGAGGAGCATTTGACATGGTGAGATTATTCAGTGTGAAGGATATAGCTGATGTGTTTTAAAGCTGTGGCACATTTCCAACAGTTGAATGACCAAGCTGATGTGCAGGGCGATATTCGCGATGCGAGGCAAGACCGGCTTTGAGTTCATCTATTCGGACGATGGATATGGACGCTACCACGGGACGGGGTGGATGAGAAGCATCTTCCAGTATTTTATGCAGGGCAGGGTTAAGGAGCTGGTACGGCATTTACTAGTTGCATTCATACTGAAAAGATATTACTTATGCTAGTCTCGATGAAACGCGGTACAAAGATAATGCGGAGGAGTTATCTATCTACATTTACTACATTTAAATAACTTATCAGATATTGAGGAAGCGTTTAAAACGCGTTTATAGATATACTCTATTTATAGCATTACAGACTCTCGGCCGTGCGAACGCGCAAGGAATGGGCAGACACTCTTTGGGTATACTGCAATCCATTAATTGCCAATCAATAGTTGACTTTTTTCAGACGAGCTCAATGTGATGGCAGAGGAATCGCTCAAGGCAATGAGCGCCTTCCTCGGAGACAAACCCTACTTTGGAGGAGATAAACCGATTACGGTAGGGTGGAGGGGTACGGTACTTCAATGGGACATTCATTTCAGCTGGACGCAACCATGTTCGGGCATCTATGCGGCCTTGTCTACATGCCGACGCACGAAGGGGTACGGAAATCATTAGAGTCTCCTAGAAAATGAATGCCGTTTTCAGTATCTTACCAAGTGCATGAAAGAGACCTACCCCAACCTGGGACAGTTCGTGGAGAGAATCAAGGAGAAGTGAGTGGTGATATGATTCCAAAAAGATCTTTAACGACAATTCAATAGTGTCAAGGAGTACACTAGTACACCCAGAATGAATACACTTACTATTGAGTGTATCATACACTGAGACAGGGCATCAAGTGTATCATACACTTACAAATCTCTCGTTTTCGCACGCTCTTTCGACGCTCGAATACACTCAATATTGAGTGTATCATACACTGGGTGTCCTAACTCAGTGTATTCATGCTCTGTGTATTTATGCCGTATCGAGAGCAGGGAGTTACTGTACATTTTAGGTACTGGCCTGACTGGGAGGAGACGTGCCGTTCGATGGATATGAACGTGCACAACAAGAAGGACTGAATAGATAGATGTGAATCGCGTGATAGCCCACTTTAGTAATTATAGAGGAGTGTCTGCTCCCGCGTTTGTTATTATCATTTTTTCTGTCTAGTCCAAACAGATCTATAACTTGAACATCACAAATATGGGAAACAAGTGTCCGCTCGTGGTGACTCAGCAATACTTTCGTACATTATGGCGAATCTCTGTTCCAATCGCATTGATCTTCAAGTTAGCGAAAGTTAAATTGACCTAGAAGTTTTTTTTCTGCATCAAAAGAGTTATGACGCCTAGGTTCTTGGAACGACTTCAATAATTCGTGTCAAATCTGGTTGTGATTTCTTTTACTTTTGGGTATTTCTGCCTATGACAAGAATCTGTATTATGTGCAATTGTAATGTTGTTTTCTTCAACGCGATAAAGACATACCGAGCAAGTGTTGTCATTATGAAAATCGATCCGGTTGAGATACCGTATTCATATCTATCCCTTTTATGTGCCGTAGCCTACTCCATAATAAATTCAGATGCCATCCCTCGTTAAGCGCGACTGGCAGAAACAACATGTCTACCTGATCACGTATCCACGATGCAGGTATGAACCGCGCACCGTTTTTTTGTTATATTTTGGCATGTCAGGACGCTGCCCAACCTCTCCCCCTGGTCACTGAAACTGGAGACATGGCTGCGCATCGCAGGCATTCCTTTCACTGTAATCAAGAAAACGATTACGAGCCATCGATAACTTCTAGTCTGCGCTATTTCAGAACATCAACAACGAGTTCAAGAAATTCTCTGTGAAGGGACAAGTGCCATTCATTGAGCTGAATGGTCGCCAGATTGCCGATTCCAATATCATCATCAACACTCTGAAAGAAGAGTTCGGAAAAGTGAGACAAAAGCATTAAATAAAATTAAATTTCGTTGAACGGTGGTGAAATTGAGAAAAGTAACAAACCAATTCACCTCATTGCCAGGCCGACCTGGAACCGACCGATCCGAAAGAGAAGGCAATTGCATGCGCATTTTCCTCGCTCGTTGAGGAACATTTGACATGGTAAGACTGCTTTGCATTTTTACGTCATGCATTACTTAATAAGAAGCTATATCTACATCAACAATCTCCACATTTGGATAAGGGGGAAACTGATCTTCAGGGCGATATTTGCGATGCGAGGAAAGACCGGCTTCGAGTTCCTGACTTCGGAAAACGGATTCGGTCGTTACCTCGGAACGGGCTTGAAGAGAAGAATAACAGAGTTCATGATGAAGGGCACGATCAAGAAGCGGGTTCGACCTTTATAACTTCTCGCGCAGTCCTCACAGGGACAACGTCTACGAATCCACAAGTTTAAGAGTCCACACTTCAAACTATAATAGAGTCAATGAACATTTAAAAGTGTACAATCGTCGCTGGCACCTAGACGCTGGCAACGAAACACGTTCACCTCACAATTGCAGACGCTCGATCGTGCGAATGCGCAAGGCATGGGCAGACACTCTATGGGTATGTTGTAATATGCTAATTACCTTGATGAATAGCTCATTCTAGATGAGCTCAATGAGATGTCTAAGGATACGCTCAAGGCGATCTGCATATTCCTCGGTGACAAACTGTATTTCGGAGGAGACAAGCCGACTACGGTATGGAGTACACAAAATTGATATTCAGTGTTGAGTGGTGTAGTTCTCTGGAGCAGATTTATCATTTCAGCTGGATGCAACCATGTTCGGACATCTCGCCGGCCTCGTCTACATGCCGACACATGAAGGAGTGAGTAGAGAGGATAAAGAGCGTGCATTTAGTGATTACCACTATTTTCAGATTCTCACCAAGTGCATGAAGGAAACCTACCCCAACCTCGGCCAGTTCGTGGAGAGAGTCAAGGAGAAGTGAGTCGTGTGTGTGGAATGAGTGCATGTTCTGCACGGAGCGCGAAGTCTCCAGCTTTCCTTACTCTGGAGTGTTCACATCTCCTAATAATGGGAGACTTGATGTCTCCATCTCTCAATTTTGCACGCTCTCTCCGCTGGAGACAACATCTCCAAAGTAAGGAAAGTTGTAGACTTCGCGCTCTGAGTGTAGTGGTGACCACTCGGAACTTCCCTCGATCGAAGACAACGCTTCGTTCTTTTCGTTTTTCATTATTTCGTTTCTTTCGGATGGTCATCTCTAATTTCCTGAAGGAAAAAAATGCCTGGCTACTGTAGTTCTTCCAGGTACTGGCCGGATTGGGAGGAAACGTGCCGTACGATGGACATGAACGTGCACAAAAAGAAGGAGAAATGATTATCGATTGATAGATAGAGTTATCGATTTTGCTCGATGTCATTTTAACTAACCCGCATTTTAACCCGCCGTGTTTCATTCCACGCCAAATAATTCCAAGTAACAAGGTTCAACATGCATAATCTGAGATGTGATAAAACAATATTACTAACGCGACCGAACGTGTGCCTGTGTCTACATGAAAAGCAAACAAGCAAGAGTGGTTATAACATTGTTGTGCATGTGCTAAAATGATGAGCTGAACCAAATGTGGAACATATTTGCCCGGTTAATTCTTACAAGCATAACTACTCTGTTTTTTTTCGATTGCGTATTTTCACACTGTGATAAAATGTTTCATCGATTTGTAGTGCTCTCCTCTTCAAGAATCGGTTGTGATACCGTATCCATATCTGATAGCCACGGAAATTTTCCTGATCATCAATTCAGATGCCCTCAACCGCTCTGGTCAAGCGTGATTGGCAGAAGGATCACGTGTATCTGATACAGATTCCTCGCTGCAGGTGCGGAAGCACCATATAATGTCAATAGTTCGGTCGCTCTCTTCTCATTTCCCCGTATCTCGCGCTCTCATTTTTGAATCCCTGTGCGGCTGGGTAGGCTTGGAACAGAGCCAAACATGAACAATATTGCCCAAACTTATAGGATAAATATTCGGTTTTCCGAAATCTACTATGTGAAACATGGCCCCGACTTCTATGGAGAGACCCAAGTATCCTAATACACGTGATACTAAAAAAACTCATCCAGAACACTACCGAACCTGTCTCCCTGGTCACTCAAGTTGGAGACATGGCTGCGCATTGCCGGCATTCCCTTCACTGTATGCAATTACAAATGAAGTTGACAAAAACATAACGTAAACCCTTTTCAGAACATCAACAGCGAGTTCAAGAAGTATTCCGCTAAAGGACAGGTTCCATTCGTTGAGCTCAACGGTCGCCAGATCGCCGATTCGAATTTCATTATCGAAGCTCTGAAGAAAGAGTTTGGAAAGGTAGGTATGCGCCATAATTATAGAAAATATAGAAATTGGAAAACGGGCAAACTGGCACACTTCAGACTGATATGGACTCGACCAATCCCATGGAGCAGGCGTTATCGCGGGCGTTCGCTGCACTTGCCGAGGAGCATCTCACGTGGTCTGAAATTAACTTTGATTCTATACTAAGACTCGCTGGAGTCACATTAGTATTCAAAATCGTTAAACCAATACACAGGGCGACGTTTGCGATGCGCGGCAAGACCGGCTTCAAGTTTACACTGTCTGACGATGGCCTCGGACGCTATTATGGAACGGGCATCAAGAGACGAATCAACGAGTTTATGGTGAAAAGGGTATCCAAGAGACTGGTGAGTACTGTAACGATTACCAGCTGCTGAGTTTACCAGACGGCGATTGGCATCGCTGTCATCTCGCCTTATCCTTTTCCAGGTCACAGACCGTGCCAACGCACAGGGCATGGGCAGGCACTCATTGGGTATGCCGTGACATGCTGACGCCCAATCTACAACCAATGAATTTAGATGAACTCAATGAAATAGGCAAGGAATCGCTCAAAGCCATCTGTATATTTCTCGCGGACAAACCGTACTTTGGAGGAGATAAGCCGTCTACGGTAGGAATTGGCGCACGGTGGTCGGATAGGACAGATTTATCATTGCAGCTCGACGCAACCATGTTCGGCCATATCGCCGGCCTCGTTTACATGCCGACGCATGAAGAAGTGCGTTGTGGTTGGACTGGACAAATCGATAACTGATTTTTTTTCAGGTCCTCACCAAGTGTATGAAGGAGACGTACCCCAACCTAGGCCAATTTGTGGAGAGAATCAAGGATAAGTGAGTTGAAGTTTGACTGGGAGTCGGTGGACAATGTTGTTGGTAACCGACGTTCACTAAGTAATTCAAGTTGTGTATGTGGATCTGCAGAGTGATATTCTTGATGTGTTGAGGTACTGGCCGGATTGGGAAGAGACTTGTAGAACGATGGATATGAACACACACAACAAGAAGCAGTGAAGATTCTAAGTATTTTGAACAACCAAATTTTAAAGCTTATTTTAGGCATTGATACCATTGTTGCCATACTTTCTATGATCGCATAATGTGCTCTTCTTTGATTGCAGACTCTGATAAATCCTTTTCCCATTGGTTCGTTGATGTTATGCCGATGAATCGGTGGAGATACCGTAATCATATCTTATGTATACCGTAGCCTTTCTATTTCTGATTAAGATGCCGTCAACTGCTCTCATCAAGCGCGACTGGCAGAAGCAGCATGTCTACATGATCCAGTATCCTCGCTGCAGGTACGCACCACGAACTGATTTTTCTATATACCTCTATGTTTCAGGACGCTGCCCAACCTCTCTCCCTGGTCGCTCAAACTGGAGACCTGGCTGCGCATTGCCGACATCCCCTTCACGGTGTGCTAATGATCGAAACCTGTATCCCTCATTCCAAAATAGACAGAATAACGGCGGATTTTGTAAATAGTACTGACAACTAACAAATCTGGCCTCCGGCACTTCTCAACCATCGTAACTTTATTTCAGAACATCAACAACGAGTTCAAGAAGTTCTCGACGAAGAAGCAGGTGCCGTTCGTAGAGCTGAACGGTCGCCAAATCGCCGACTCGAATGTCATCATCGAGACACTAAAGCAGGAGTTCGGAAAGGCACTCACAAATAAGAAAACACAAACTTCGAATTTGTCAAATGACTGAAATAGATTCGATCGTGAAAAGACAGAATGTGCTACACTGCAGGCCGAAATCGACCCTACCAATCCGAAGGAGCAGTCACTGGCGCGCGCCTTCACAGCGCTAGCCGAGGACCATCTGACGTGGTGAGCGCTTACGATTCAAATGACCCCTTTTCTTCCGTGAGATCTAGTCGCTGTCCTAGTTTCACCACTTTACGGAATCGCGAGTGAAGTGATTGCAAGAGTGGTTGGCAGCTTGCCAATATTTGAATCGGCAGTTTGATGTGCAGGGCGATGTTCGCGATGCGCTCCAAGACCGGCTTCGACTTCCTGCTGTCGGACGACGGCTGGGGGCGCTACTACGGCACGGGCATGAAGAGAAGAATCACCGAGTTCATGGTGAAACGCAAAATGAAGACGCTGGTGAGAGTTACCATTCGTCGCTCTATCGAATTTTGAACTGGCGACGTTTCTCACCCGTGCACACCACCAATCGTTTCAGGTCGTCGACCGCTCGATGGCGCAGGGCATGGGCAGACACTCACCTGGTATACAGTAACCCGAGCATGCCCGATCAATAATTTATTATTTTGAGATGAGCTGCACGAGATTGCGAAGGAGTCGCTCAAGGCGATCTGCATATTCCTGGGGGACAAACCGTACTTCGGAGGAGACAAACCGACTACGGTAGGAGCTAGCAAACGGTAGTTCGTTGTGTCGAATCTATAATTCTTCCAGTTGGATGCCACCATGTTCGGCCATCTCGCTGGTCTCGTCTACATTCCTACGCCGAATGGAGTACGGTAGCCGATGAATAACGATCGAGTATTGATTTTATTTACAGATTCTGACCAAGTATGTGAAGGAGACGTATCCGAACCTGGGCCAGTTCGTGGAGAGAATCAAGGAGAAGTGAGTTGTTTTGTGTTAATATTGGAGCGGACATTCTGTATTACGGTATCTCGCTTTTCAGGTACTGGCCTGACTGGGAGGAGACATGCCGTTCGATGAACATGAACGCCCATCACAAGAAGGAGTGATGATTATCGATCGATGTCATCTACATGATGATTCGAGATACCATACTGTATTTTACTCGCAGGGTTAATCACATCATTCCATTTTCACTCCAAATCACAAGGTTTCACTTTCAAGCATAATCCGGGATCTGATAAAGCATAATTTTTAGAAAATTGCAAAAGAATTGCATCGGCCGGGAATCGAACCCGGGCCGCCCGCGTGGCAGGCGAGCATTCTACCACTGAACCACCGATGCTACGTTGGTTAGGCGCGAATAATGATCTCAGAAGAGTCGTTATTATGGCCACACTAAATTCCATTAGACGTTTATCAATATTATTTCCATGAAAAGGCAAGTTACGTAATAGCATACGTAATAGACTTGCTGCTCATAGGGTTATCATAACACGATTGCTGATTTTTTTGATGGTTGGGGTCTTGGTTTCAGGCAGTGCAGAATACCGCTGGATAATTTGAGATGACAAGATCAAATTCATTACCGAGACACACGGATAAAAAATGGCACGCTCCTCAGCACAATCTCAACACGAAAGGGTTACTTTACATAGTTTTCTTCACTCATTCGCATTCTCCCCACGCGTCGGTGAATCCATCGGTTAATATCGTCACCCTTGAATTCGTTCCGAAATATTGAGGGTATGAGCCGTTGTTCAGTTGCAGCGTCAATCGGCAACCAACAACTACTTCCATCCTCAGACTCTAAAACGCATTCGAATTTTCTGTCGCAGATGTAGTATTTCATTGATATATCGTGTTATGAATAGAACCGACTTATTTTTACCTGGCTTTCTTTCCATTTCCAATCAAATCTTCCCGCCTCAACTGCTGAAGCGTCGGAATAAATGCTCGCAAATACAGCTGTGAGCTGCCGAACCTCAATCTCGGCCACCAATTTTCGCGGTCCTGAACCAATAAAACATATAATTCATTAATCCACTCCTAAAATGCAATCCATTACATAAAATAATGGTAAATGACAGTCACAGATTGGGTTTGTAAAATCATATTTTTTAAACAAATTTTACCAGTGACACTGGATAATTATAATTCTTGTGAAATAAATTATTTATGTGATTGTGATAGGTAATATTTTTTCGTCTGTGTAAAATACTCGCAAATAATTTGGCTCACCGCATTGTCCTTTCACAAATACTGGGGTTGGTACACGACACATTTCTTCCTTTACAGCATCTCCGAGCAGAGCACATGTGAATTGAGCGTCAAGAGGCTTAATGGCGATCGCTAGACACTGAATTCGATTTTATTCTTTACTGCTTTCTCTGGAATTCTTGAAAGGTGGACAGACTTTTGATTGCAGAAAGTTCCATTTTTGCTGTCCAAAAATATCTGTCTAATCTTATTTAAAGGGATACGGCATCGAAAAATAAGTTATTTTTATTTTAAAAAGCAGAAAAATTTTGAGAATGACTGTGAAAACCGCATATTTTTATGATTTTTTATAAATTAATTATGGATTTTCAAAGATGGAAAAATTTAGATATACTGTAGCTCTCGCATCCGCGGTCTTACACTGTTTAGCGGCTGTATAATCTCAAAAGGGATGATGCCGTAACATGTTCGCATTTTTTTTCTTCTGATTCGTCCTCTCGGATACTCGCCATAGTCGAATCAATAGCAACAACACTTGTTTTCACATTGCAAAGGCGTTTAAACTTTTGCAGCCGCTAAACAGCGTAAGTTTTGTGGACGCAGGAGCCACAGTATCTTTAAAAGACGTTTTTTTTTTGAAAATCCATAATTTATTTCAAAGAAATCGTAAAAATATGCACTTTTCACAGTTATTCTGAGACTTTTCAGCTCTTTTGAATAAAAAAAAATTTAAAAAATTTCAAATTACGATTTTTGGCTGCTAACTCCCTTTAATCAGTTCGTCATCTAAAAAAAGCAACTGCCCACCTTCTGTTCCCCATCACAGAGCTTCTTGCAATTTCTCTGAATGTCTACGATTTCGTTCTTGAGTAACTCGTGTCTTTCAGTGTAAACATCAGAAGTGAAACAGGACAACGAGAGAGAAATCTGAGTGCGAAATCACTCAGATTTCAATGCATTTTCAAACAAGCAATTCCCAGCAAGAAGGTTACCGAAATAAGAAACTCACTCTGAAGAATAAGGAGATGAGGATGAAAGAACGAAACATATTTGTGATATAATAATGGAAGAAAGGAATTTTGATGATGAAGAAATTCTCCTCAAGTTTGATCTACAACGCTTGTAAAGTCGCACAGTTGTAGGATACTACTGAAAGAAGGAGAGAAAGAAAGGCGATGCTCCTTGTGTGAGGGATGAAGTTTCCTGGCAACTAATGCGTTGCACTTAGGAATGAACGGCTCCTCTGAGGCACCATAACTCTCTTAGATGGGAAAGGAAGATAACGTATTTGCCGAAAATTTGAAATTCCTCCTTTTTCATTAGCAAAGTATTGGGAAACACTCGGGACATTATAAATTTACTGATGCAATTCCGCATTCAGCCGACGATTTTCTGGATAAAATTGTCGAATTGACAAAATAGAGAGTGGAAGGGAAGGATCATCCCAAGTCCCATTCAACTTCCCAATTGATAAATAGATGTTACGTCATCATTGTTACAGTGGTATGTTTTCGCTATTATTGAAGTGTCCTCGAAATAAATGTGTTCGTTTAAGTAAAGGTAAAGGTAAAGGTAAATGTGTTAGGTCTTCTACACGCAAGGCGGTCTCCTCAGAATGAAATGGACTAAGACTCTTTTTAAAAATCGAATAGAAAAGTGCTAATTAGATATCAGGAAACACAATTTTATCATCACAACATACAAGTTCGAATGCGTCATAAAATGTTCCAAACTCTAGTCACATATCCCCCACATGTTTTTGAGACCATTGGATTCAATGTCACTCGATTGGTTGTATTCCACAAGATTTCCGTTTGCGAGTTGCAGAGATAAGCGACAGCCATTTTTGATTGTCAGCTTGAGCTTCTGGAATACAAAAATCTGCTATTTGTCTTACAATTATATAGTATTGTGTTCTCCTTTATATTTAAAGACAAAAATATAATATAAATATAACTATTTCGATGTCAGTTAACCTGTTTTTCTTTCCATTCCGACAGAAAAGTGCCCGCCTCAACTGCAGACGCACCCGAATAAATGGTGACAATAGGAAATGCCCAATCTCGTTGCCACGACACGTCGGCTGCCTCTCTTCGCGGTCCTGAATCAATTCAAATTGAAGATACACGTTGTACAAACTTCAATAGTAGTTCCACAAAATGTATTTAAAAAAAACCAAAATCACCCACCACATGGTTCTTTGACATGAACAGGGGTTGGTAACCGGCACATTTCTTCCTTTACAGCATTTCCGAGAAGAGCGCATGAAAATTGAGCACCAAGGGGCTCAATAGAGATCGCGAGACACTGAATCCGATTGTATTCTCTACTGTTTTCTTCAAAATTAGTCATAAACTGTTATTTCACATTTCCATCTTTGCTGTCTATTAATTTCGGCCTAATCGTATTTAATCAACTCGTTTTTTTTAAAAATACGGCTGCCCACCTTTGGTTCTTCATCACATAGCTTTTCACAATTACTCTCAATAGCGACAATTTCGTTGGTTATTAACTCGTGTCTTTCATTGTAAACATCAGAAGTGAAACATGACAAGGATGAAGCAATCTTAATGGAAGATAATTGATTTAATAACCGAGCCAATAAGGTCAAAAATCCAAATTTACATTTCATTTTCCGCAATAAAGGAGTAATTAGCCGCAGAAGTAAGATTCTTACCTTGAAGAATATGGACATGAGGAGGATGGAAGGGAACATCTTCGTGATCTAATAATGGACTGAAGGACGTTTGACGTGGAAAAGATTCTCCTCAAGTTTGATCTGCAAATACTGTAAAATCGTACAGTTGCAGAGTGTGACTACCGAAAGAAGGAGAGAAAAGAAGGCGTTGCCTCTTCTTCGAAGAGGATCTTTCCTAGCAACTAATGCGTTTCACTTATGAATGTACAGTTTCTCTGAGGCACAAGCGTTCGCTTGGATGGGAAAGGAACATAAAGTGTTTGCCGAAAATTTAAATTTCAGGAGCAAGGTATCAGGTAATACAAATGATTACAAATCTACGGAGGAACCACATTATTCCAAACATACAGATCAGGGTTGGAGCGAGAGAGTGTACAAAAGTGAGAGAGTCCCTCTCGATTTCACACGCTCTCTCACTCCAGAGGCCTTTCTGGATGGTATCGTTTCTTTAGGCTACTGACCAAAAATTGACAAATTTCTAGATCATTTTCTTCTCTCTCTCTCACTCTCTCGAAAAGTAGAATGAAATTCCATCCGTGACTTTTAAAAATAATAATGAGCTCATAAAATAATAAGGCGTCCATAACCTTCACAATTAGCGCCACATAAACACGAACTCACTACGGAACTCTTCATATTCGTATCATAAAACATTCTAACGCCGACAGTGATACCATTGGTTTCAACCACAATCGAATTGTGTCTATTATAATTGCAAAACAGAGTATTCACAAAGAACTCAAAAAGATTGCATCGGCCGGGAATCGAACCCGGACCGCCCGCGTGGCAGGCGAGCATTCTACCACTGAACCACCGATGCTACGTAGACTCTGCCAAGATAAATATCATAAATGCAAGGGGAAGGTGGGCGTTGTCGAACTCAAACAAATTTTAAGAACTCTTTTCTCAATCTTGATTTTGCACAATCGGTCAAATTGGGAATTCATATGAGATTAACAGATCAATTTACTGCGGCTGGTAGCTGCAGTAAGGGGACAGGATGAGAGAACGATGGTTTCAGCGAAATGAAGGTGGAAAAGGCAATACTTTGCCCTTTCGAAAGGTTTACACTTTTTTCATCCTGGCTTCAAAGCAGGTCTATTTTTCACTTAATTTTTGCGTGAAGGAACCTTTGGTAGAACACGTGAGCACGGTTCATGAGAATGGTCGTCATTCGTGTACCGGTACGTGATTGCAAGCCTAATTGCGGGCTTGGAATAATGTACCGGCACACGAATGACGAGTTACCACTGTTTGCCACCCAACCCACCACTTTTTTTAGTTTGTGGAATCTTTTACATCGATTTCGGGTACATTTCCCCATGGTAGAAAATGGATTCGGTTTTGTCGTGATCCTCACATGCTCTGCTCAAGGGACCCTCATTTGTCCTATTCACTTACCTTCATTTCAGCGCACTCTCTCACTATCTCTGGTTTTCGCCCACCAGTAGTAGTACCAGTGGCTCTCTCACATTCCCATACTCTCTCGTTTTCCACTAGTTGCTCACCTATAGGGTAGACTACTAGTGGAAAGTGAGAGAGCGTGGGAAATTGAGAGGGCCACTGGTACTACTACTGGTGGGCGAAAACCAGAGATCACTCTGACCCCTCTGGAATCTCTCCATTGTAAACGCTAACTTGCCACCGCTGACTGGAAACTAAGTAAGCACCAATCATTGCCGCCTTGATTTACATACTTACGTGATCGGGAATTTCCAATTCAGCGGACTTCCAATGTCAAGGATTTCCAAATATCTATGAATTTCCAATTTCCTTTCTTCCAGAATAGAACATTGGAAAGCCTCGACCACTTATACCGACCCGACCTCCTCACTTATCATTCTCTTTCAACGCGTATTTCACTCTTTTTCTCCCTCTCTCATTATTTTGTCGTCTTTGTGAGTGTTCGGTTATATTGTAATATTATTAGTAGTGGAGAAATTTACCGGCAGTTTGGCAGTACGTTGCACCTAGGAGTAATATTACATTGAACTTACCTTCACTATGTCATTATCATATTTCGACATATTTCAACTTTGCTGCAAATTTGCCTCGGGCCTATGTAGCAAGCGCAAAGTAAGTTGCTTAGATTTTGCTAAAGCGTTACAGAAAAAACAATAATTCATTTTGAAACTACTAGCAACTCACTTTTCGGCAAAGAATGTTGCTGTAATATCGCCCTACAATTTCTGAGCTAATTTCTTTCACTTTTCTACATTACCATCACTTTTCACCTTTTCTCGTCGCGTTAATTCACGTTTTGTCTCACTCTCTCAAATTGCTGTGTTATTTTCTTTCACTTTCTACATAACTATGTACTATTTTTTTCAATTTTGTACATTTGCTTATACAGCCAGGCGTATAAAAGTCGTCTCTTCTCCTCTCCAAACCATTCGCCGGCTCCATCTCCGGACCCCCTCTCCCCTCTCTTTCCTCTCTTCTCCTTTCTCCGGTCCCAACTCCGGCTCTCTCGCTCGAGTATCGAGAAATGAATCGTCATCACTACGGACGCGGACGGACGGCACGGATACTGTAAATTGCCTTTGCCTTAGGTATACTGTAACTACGGTATGAATACTGTCTTTTTTAGCAACGGTTTTAGTGGATGGGCCCCGCCTACTGAAGAACTGATGCGAAGGAATGGGCAACAATCGATCAACCAGGTATACTGTAGGATACTACCGTAATCAGTAAGAACAATGTCTGATCTATTGATCTTTCCAGATCAACTCAAGTGGCACCGCCCTCAATCTCGCCGACAATCATCATTCCCCCAACAACATCTCAAATGGCCAGGTATACTGTAGCCCAGAGATACCGTAATCTTGAATGCCATAGTCGTTCGTACCATGACTTAACCGTTCAGATCTTCAATTTTCAGGTCGAAACCCCTCTCGCCACTGGACGAACTGATTCTTCCTCCAGAGATGGCATCGATGCGGTCAGTGAAATGAACAGTCGACCGGTCGATAGATCAAATTCTGCGACAAATGAACATGTTGTTTTCTTCAAGAAATTCGATTTAAATAGTCAACAATCAGATTTGACTTTCGAGCTCAGGGGTACTGTAGTTTGCCTCAAGTACAATTCCATTTCTTTTCAGGATCTCGCAATTCGATCCGAAACAAGTGTCCCCATGAATCCGCTGAGAATCGCATGGGAGGAAAGAAAACGGCGAGTTTCCCTGCAGGATTACTGTAGCCCCGAGGATACTGTAGAAATTGGCTCATTATCGATTGACTTGTTTGCAGGAGGCTTCAAGGTCGCAATCTGTATGAATCGACAGTGATGGCTGACGTATCTACGAACAGGTATCGATTGCAAAGTGAAATGTATGGGGATGGGTTACGGTAGGAGTACCGTACCCTTAGGATCTTAAAATAAGCATAAATTATTAGAGATACTTTCTTTGCAGGACCATCGTGATGTCGTCACTCGGTGAAGAAAAGAAGGAAGAGAATAAAGTCGAAACTCCGATTGGAATGAAGAGAAATGAGGGATGGATCATACAGAAGTGAGGGACTACAGTAATCCGCAGAGAGATACGGTAGCCTACCGTAATCGATAATATGTATTATACCGTAATCCATTCCCTTGCAGAGACCATGACTGGGAAGTACGCAATGTGCAATCGCGAGATCTCATCGATAAAGGAATCAAGGAATCGATCGATAATAGGTACTGTAGGTAGTGTTGATACAGTATGATCTTCGTATTACAGGATCGAAATTCCCAAGAGAGCTGACGACGAGTACTCAGTGAAGGAAGAAAAGAAGGAGGAAAAGAA
This sequence comes from Pristionchus fissidentatus, assembly GCA_036245785.1. Lineage (NCBI taxonomy): Eukaryota > Metazoa > Nematoda > Chromadorea > Rhabditida > Neodiplogasteridae > Pristionchus > Pristionchus fissidentatus. The sequence goes on along the minus strand of BTSY01000005.1, from coordinate 10,143,210 downwards.
GGATGAGGAAAAGGAACATTCGGATACTCACAGGTACAAATTGATCAACGTGTTGATCGATTGGACTGTTTATCGACCAGTATTATAATATGAATTTCAGATCCGTCGCTGTTCGCACTGGAATTAATCAAACTTCCAATTTTATTGAACCAAAACAACAACCAAACAATCAGGTAAGTGACACTAAGGAAATCGCTTGAAACTCAATCGATTTCGCCCGATTTCGTATTAGTTTCTCTTTTTTGGGAATTGATAGTGATGACGTCACTGCTTATTTCTCTCCACTTTTTCAGTACTCCGTTCGGGACGATGTGTCATCCTTTCTACAACATAACGAAGTTCGACGATTGATGCAATTCCGACTTGAGCCGACGACTTTTAAGAGAATTGTTGAATTGACAAAGAAGAGAGAGGAAAAGAATCAGCCCCAGTCCCAGTGACCTCCCTTAAGTGATAAATATCTATTACATAATAATTACGTCATTGTTGAACAGTTGTTTTCTAGATTGTTGAGAGATCTTCGAAATAAACACTTCGTTGTTTGTTAGGCCGGGACTCGATTAGGATTGGGAGGTAGAGAGAACGGTTGGTTTCTGAACCTCCAGAAAGGGGTGGAGTTTGATCGCATTTTACTATTGCGCTTCTTTTTCATCCCCTTGTGGAGGATTTGAAAAGGCTGTGGAATGATGTGGCCAAAAACGCAAGACTTGTTTTTCTTTTGCTCCGTCAACTTTAGACTATGGGGGAGATGGGTAGGGGGAGAGGGGAAAGGTTGTCCCCCTGATCTCTCTCTCTCTCTCTCTCTCCCTCATAGCCCGCGGCACCGGCAGTCTTACACACCCTTCTCCTCCCCCTCAGAAGAGCAGAGAGATTGAGTGGCGGGGCGAGAGATCGCACAAAAACAAGAGAGCGGAGACGAGAGAGCGGGCTGATCGAGGAGGGCGCCCGACGGTCAGACGTACCGAGAGAGAGACACCCTCTTGCTATTGATCTGAAGCACACAGCTTCCCTGCGACACTCGCCATACCATTTCCGGTCGGTCTTTGATCTTTACCGAACCGGAAATACCACTGTTTTCGTTGTAGTAGCACCGATTTAGAGATAATAGTGATTTGGGGTGTGTTTTGCGATCGCACCCCACCACGCCACATCATACCATATCGCGGCACAAGCTCCAGAAAGGGGTCAGGAATGAGTGACTGCGTTATAACGATATACACTTTTTTGCTCACCACTCCTCAACGGCGCTGTGGAATCATTTGCCGTCAAAGCATGCGAGATATTTCTAGAATGTTTCTCTTCTTCCTTCCATTTTCTTATCCACGCATGATTCATGCGGCGCATTCTATCATATTTCTCTCTGTGTTCAAGAGCATATTGGAATTGCGCGTGCTGGCTTCCTCACTTTTTTTTTGTTAAAACTTTTCCCCTTTGTTGATCAATTCAATTTATTACTCCAGCTGTTCAATCAACTCCGGTTAAAAATAAGCCGAATCCAAGATGCTGAGATGTGTCGAGTTCAGTTGGGAATTTCGCGCGTTCGATTTTCCAGATATATGCCTGTTCCCATTTAGATTTCTCACTCAATTCCAATCTTCTAGTAAGTAGGGCTACAGATGACAAAGTAGATATTTCATGTCCTTTTTAACAGACTATTACAAAACTGCTTACGCACCTGGCCCCCTTTCTGTAGGATCACATATTTCTGACTGAATTTCAATCGTATTTTATATTTCTCCTATCTATTCTTTTCAGTACTTATTAAACTCACCCCTTTTACTCCAGTTTACGCAATTTCTTCGAGTTAAAACTCATCTTGGATACTGAGATGTGATCTCATCTCAAGCTCGTATCACATTCACTTGTTTGAGATCACTCAGATTTTGCTGGAAGCAAAAAAATCCGGATATTTTGCCAGTCTGCTTTCTGTTTGTTTGTTCATTCCTTCAGCGAATTCGACACGCGATGGTTTTACTGCCTATTTGTGCAGTAGGTTCTGCTCTTTTTGTTTTGTTTGAACACATGATTCCACCGCTCCAGAAAGGGGTCAGGATAGAAAGAATCATTTTTATACTTAACTCTTGCTCGAGCAAGATTCCTGACCCCAGGGTTGCCAGGAGGGATGTGGAATGATCCGAATTAATGCTGGCAAGAACAAGTTAGAGTGCTACACAAATAACAAGAGAGCGTGCGAATCGAGAGGTTCAGACGACGAGAAACTTCAGTTCCCAGTGTTTTCTCTCTAGGGTATCCTTAGCCAGCTCAATGTCTCTAACAGCTCTCTGGCAGCGCGCCAAAACTCTCTCACCCACTTGCGCATGAGTAATTATTGTCTCAAGAGAGCGGGGAAAGGAAGGGAGAGAGAGAGAGAGAATGGGCGAGAGTCGAGTTCAGTTTTTCCCGAATATTGTTCTTTCTGCCCAAAATGAAGACGAAAACGCTTGTTGAGTGCAGTTTCTCCATGAAGGTAAAGCAATATCCAATATCTTTTCCTCCTTTCTCGTCCCTTTTTGGTGCCTCTTCCCCACATTCCATTCGATTTTTACTACAGATTTACACTACGCTTTGTACGATAGCGATAGTTACACATTTACGAAAATAATCGATAGTCATTGATCAGATGACCGTACACCCGCCGGCGGATCGTCCCGCCTCGACGACTTCGGCCCAGTGGAGGAGCGAATCGAGAAGCGCCAGTCGGATGAGTCACGGTAATTGATTATCGATTAGTAGAATTCTTCAAAATAATTGATATTTCAATTGAGTAGAACATGAGGTAGTTTTTGCCAATACCGGCAATTTGCCTAATATTTGAATTGAAATTTGGTTTCTCATCGATAGATGTTTCTCCGCCTTCTCACCCTTGGCCCCCTTCTGGAGGTTTTTCTTAGACAGATAGGGTATCTTCTGTTAGCCTAATCGTTATCTCCTTCCCATAATCTGCCAATCTCCTGTGAGAGTCAGCTGTGCCCGGTGTAGTGAACACACTTAGCCAAAGAAGTGGGAGAGGCCTGAAGCGATCGATCACTGATTGATCGCGTATTGGATAGCGGTTGAAGGGGAAGCATTCAATTCCTGGGTGCTTCTCGGGAACACCCCCTCCCCCAAGGAATATTTGAGTGTACCTCAGCTAGACACTTATTCAGAGTTATCCGGAAGAAGATGCTATTGAAACTTGAAAAATGAAACGGATAGATTGGGTAAAACACAGGCGACAAATAGCGAATTCACTTAACTATCGTAATGATTTTTATGTGAAGGACTGAAGATTTTATCAAAAAAATTGATAAAAGTTATTTGCAGACCCGAACTTCGAGTGGCACGGCAGCGGCTACCGCGCCCCCGAGTTCAAGGACGAGTTCTCCAAGACTGATCGTGGGTTTCACACAGAGAATAAATGCACGACACCCATTGAAATAGTCTGTAAAGCCAGATGTTAGCAAGTGTAAAGTAAACTAGGAGTCACATCTCAGTGCAGCGCCCAGAACGAACACACTAAATAGAAAAAAAAAGATTATCCCTTACACCTCTTACATAACTTCGGGTTGTGTTTCACCGTATATTTTAATAATCATCTATAGTTTAAAAAACGCTAATTGTGGGCCCACCACAGCTTAAAAACAAAAAAAAATCAATAATCAACGGAGAAAAATCGATAATCATCAGATGCCAATGCTGTCAATGAGACGCTGCACGCTTCAGTCGAAGCAGTGGACAAGACGACGGAGTTGATTAAGAGGAAGAAGGAGACCATGGTTAGTTAGCTAATTAATTTATTTATTTATGTATTTATCTTGCACTACAACAATGTAATATTTCCAAAAAATAAAAAAAAAGAAATAGAAAAAAAATCGAATTCTATCAAACATCCGACCATTCTCCAAACGGAAAAGAATTAGTGCGAAAACTCGATGAAGTGTTAATTATTTTCATCAGTTTTCTTACACATCGACTGGCATGAGATGTGCCATCAAGTGTGTGATAGATTGCGTGTATTCGTTCAGGATGTGCGTGTATGAAACATGCTGCGAGAGCTATCTTTAGAAAAAAATGGAAAAAAACTATTTATGGCTCCGAAAACTTTCTCGTCATCTCTCTATCAGTTATGACGCATAGATGGCGGGAAGCGGCAGAAATTCTGAGTGTTGTCTAAATTTTAACGTCTTAGAAGGTCTATCGGGGAACTTTTGAAAACTGATATGAACATGCCTCAGGGGTACACACAAGCCCATATGGTCCAAATTTGAATCGATCTCCGGTGACTTTTGCCCTTCCCTATTAAATGTAAGACTCTCCTCGTTTCCTGTGCTATCTCGTCTCCGGTCGTACATCCGGTTGGTTAAATTGTAATTTCAGCGCATGGAGCGTCGCCAATTCCAAACGGAAATGGAAGTTACTGGAAGGATGTCGATCGCTGATGGAGACGAGTGGCTCAATGCGAGATTGAAGGTAGATATTTAATTAATTACTAATTAATTTTCTTAATTAGGGATTTTAGAATGGTGCGGCAGAGAAACTAGTAAACACGAGAGAGCGTGTGAAAGTGAGAGAGCGCTAGACACCAGTCTCCGCCCCTTTGTTTAGGGACCGCAGCGCATACAACGAAGTTGAACGTTAAGATTTGGCTTTCTCGTGAATGAGACTTTCGAGTGTGCTGACTAAACTAATCTAAGTTAAAATAATTAAATTTATAAACTAAAGTAGCAAAACATCTTCGAAAATGAGTTCCAAAAATAGAGCAAATGGGCGGGGTCTTGGCGAGTTCCGCGTGTCAGATTTGTGTCAAATTCATGACTCAAAATTAACTTTTCGTATTTTTTCTACTAAATGAATTTTAGTTTTCTTTATTTTATGTATCATTTGAATACTCTCTAGTGTTGCAGAACGCTCGACGAATGAGGTTGGAAATAATAGCTGTACAACAACACAGCAAACTGTTTTCGAGTGCGCGTCAAATTTTTACAGTTTTCGTGGGGGTTTCTCGTCGGTGTTTTCTAATTCACTCAGGTAACCGTCAGCTATGCCTTGCCGATATACTTATGCTAATTTAATGTAATGCAAAAGCTGCTAAACAATTTTAATTGGAGCAGAAACGCGCTTTTCGATCAGATTTCTGCAGTTTCGTGGCACTTATTTTTCTTTCTTTCACTGTACAGTCTACTAGTCTTCCTAAATATGTCATTAGATACGTTACACGCATCAAAAATATTTCGATTACTTACGTAATTGTGAAGACATGCGCCTTTCCAAAAATGTTTTAGAACCCTTCAACTTAATAAGCAATGATTATTTTGAAGTAAACTTTAGTGTCGAGACACATACACCTAAATAAAAATGTAAGAATGGTAATACTCATCTATTTCTTGAAAATTATGAAAAAGATGATTTAATCATAATTATTACGTATACAAAAAACAATGCTGCGAAGTTTGGCTGACGAGGGCTAACGCAGGCGTTTGTCAGAAATACCAGCAATGATCACTCTACAATATGCAAAAAGAAGCTAAGAAGAACCTTGCGGAACTAAAAAGTTATTAAACTCTGAACATGAGTACTCTATCTGTTCAAATATATCCGTAAATATCAATCATCGAATAAATCTAATAAGACCAATTCTGAGGATGGGAACTGAGGAAAGTAATAAGAACAGGGAAGTAGCCAATTAACTTACGGAACGCAAGAAATACTAATTTGAAAACGAGTACTTAGCTCAGTTCGCGATAGCATTTGAAAGTGGGCACCCCTATGTACTGTACCGGCGTTTTCACAAATGTTGAAAAGTGGGCGGAGACTGCGGTACCTACCTTTGTTGTTGTTTACTGTTCGGCCGCCAGGATTTTAAAACTCTGCACATCAACCGTTCAAACGCAGGAGTCCTTATTTAGGGGGCGATGAAACGCTGTGTGGCCCACTATCTATGCGATGGGAGTGTGCAGAAAGTTTTTTTTGATTTAAAACAGTCATTTTGAAGAAAAAAGAAATTCATCTTCTATCTATTATATTTGTGGTGCTGATATCATTGGTGTTTTTTTTTGCATTTATATACATACGTCGACCACGCAATTATTGATAAGGAAAACATATCCGTTTTCAAGTCAAGATCGTGAAACTCATCTGAATTTGACCACGGCAATCAATAAATGAATGTGGAAAAATCAATAATCGTCCAATTTCAGTCCGTTTCTCACGACGATCTCAAGAACGAGCTGGACCATCTCAAGAGGGATCAGCGTTAGTTTCTTTCTTCCCTCAATCCCCCAGCTCCAGAAAGGGCTTAGGAGCGAGAGACTGTAAGAAAGTCAGAGAGTCGCTCTCAATTTTCTCTCTCAACCCCCTTCTGGAGGTTTGATTGATAGAGGTTATAATGTGCTTTAATTATCCAAATAACTGTAGCATAACTAACAATTGCAGAGAGAAACGCCGTGACGGACACGCTGGCTGCTCTCGTGTACGATGTTAACGCCACTGCTGAGGTCACATATTGTAAATTCACAAACACTCATCCAAAATAATAAAACGTTCCGCTTCTAAACAACAGATACGGCTGCAAGAGAGCGTGACAAAGTGAGAGACGCGCCGAGGTATAGAAAGAGAGTGCACCACCAGTAGTCCATTCATATTCAGCATCTTTCCCTCGGACTCCTTTGCGCAATGTCACCCATCTCCCGCAATCATAGATGGGCAGCACTTATCTGAGCCGTTTTGTGCAGTGCCCCTTGTACGAGTAGTTTACATTGCGTGACGCCCCGAAAATTCTAATTACGTTCCCATCTTGGTTTTTATCATTTTGACTTTTGTACAGTGCTCCCGAAAACAAGTACTCCCATTTGCACAGTGCCCCTGCACCCCGGTGCCCACGTTTGCCCGCAATCCCTTGCTGGGGGCCTGGAATGGCGTGTATGACAACTACTTCAGGTGCTTCGTCGTGGATCGCTCGGCAGAGACAAGGACAAGAAGAAGAAAATCGTCGGAGAGGTATGTAACTTATCCATTAAACAAAATACAATTTATCCCATTCAAAATTATAAATGTAAAATGCAAGATAGCAAATGGACAATGGGGTGTTCGACTTGTGAGCGAAGAAAGCTAAACAATCTTTTCTATCTTTTTTTCTCTTCAATGAGCCACCGATATCATGAATATTGTTTTGGGTGAGAAAGGTTTTTGTGAGTTGAGCTGCATGTTTTCACGGAATTTGAAGAACAATTTAGCGGTACATATCAAGTAACTATCTCATGAAAGATACTTGAATGACTCTACTTAAAAATATACATTTGCAGGAGATAGAGTACAAACTGCGTCTGACTCCCGGTCCCGACGATGAGCCGTTCCCGCCTGCGAGAGCACACGGACGTACGATTATCGATTTCTACACAACTATATTTCGACTCGCTCTAGTTCAACCTGAAATCGTGCACAAATAACCACATCGCCTTGTCATCGGTGAAACACAATTTCGATTTGGTGTTCCTTATTTTCCATTTGAGCCATTTTCCGCTTTGTTCGATTGTATTTCGCCGCACCAGGCGTGACGAAAGCGCTATTTCACGCTCAATCTTTTTTAAAATTAGAAAAATATTTTAAAAAACTTAATTAGTGTCTAACATTTACTAATTAATAACCTTTTTATTATTGCAGCGCCAGTGGACGATAATGTGACCGTCGACCAGATGTCCCACGACTACGGAGTCGAGATCAGCGAGAGTCAGACGTGAGATCTGAATCAATTGTATATTATTTTGAGAAAAAAAACACAACTATTACCCAAATTCTACGAAATGCATGGTTAGAGCTGCCAGATTCAAATGGTCTGTAGATAAATGCTCTAACGGGTACACAATCTGTTAACAAGCGCATTCCCCATATATATCTATATATACATACATCTATATACCCATATATACATATACCCATATATACATATACCCATATATCTTCTGTTCCGTTTCATGAGAATTGATAAAATGGATATTACAGTAACAGCATGCGCCGTCGCCGCGCGCACTCCGAGACGCCCCGAAGGACGCTCAACATCGAGGTATCGATTTTTTGTTGTTGATTTGCTGCTCTTCCAAAATATTTCTCCCATCTATAACGCGGTGATTGAATACACAATAACTAGGCAAATATCCTCGGCTAATTTTCCTTGTGTTTCCGGAAATCATCAAACCGTGACGCAATTTATCATTTTATAAATTAATTCCAGGGCCAACATCCTGATCGACCCACGCTCATCTGCGCCTATTGTGACGAGGTTTGTATACCACTTTTCCACAATGCATAAATATTCAATTGTTTTGTGTAGTGAAAACCGATTTTTTGTTATTATGTTTTTATTAAATTAAAACACTGATAGGAGATCGACGGTCCGGTGCTCACTGCGCTCGCTCCGAATTCCGAGCGCGCCCAGAAGTTCCACACCTACCACTTCATGTGCACCTACTGCCAGAAGGTAAATATATTTTACTTATTCTTCTAAATATCCATCTTCTCTATTCAACAACGATCATCATGTATCACATCACCTTCTTGTGGAAAATATGAAACTTGCCTCACCGTGCAACGCTAATTTCACACATGCGAAGAAAATCAAGTTGTTCCTCCGGTAAAGTCTGAACGAGATATGTGTATTTATCTTTTATGGACTTTGCTCTGCTAATCAATCTTATCAGTCATCACTAGAGACTATTTGAACTGAAATGTAACAGTGACTAAAGTGAAGTGATCACAAAGCTTCACAATTCAGGGATCAAAGAACTGAATTGATAAGCACTGTTTCATTGGCGCCAAGCAGCGGCGTTAGAGTGTAGGAAAGGAGAAAAAAGATCCATACAAATCCATACAATACATATATGCTAATCGAATTTTAGGCACATGATTGAAAACCAACAGACAAGGGTCAGGGTTAGAGAGTCCCTCTCAATTTTACACGTGCTATCACTCTAAACCCTTTTCTGTATGGCTGAACGGGCTGTGGAATGAGGGCGCATCGTGCGGATGTCGCGCTAATTCATATCGCATCGTTGCAGGCGCTGAACATGCACGGCACGTACCGTGAGCACGACAAGAAACCGTACTGCCACGACTGCTTCTACCGTCTCTACAACGGGCTACTGTACTCACCCGACGAGCACCAGGCCGGCATCGAGAAGCTCATCTAGGTTACTGTAGTCAGGAAGTACTGTAGTCTATTTTTTCCATTTGTGCACCCAATTTACATACAGACAACGATAGTCAATACAGTAGCCACTTCTCCTCCATCCAGTTTTCTACTTTGCACAATCTCCACCCTTTCGAATGCAACAAAATCTTTTCAAACCTTTTCTGTAATCTTCTCCGAATTCTCGATTCTAATTGGTGTTATCAGAACAATGAAACAATCTTGCCTTTCACACAGTATTGTCTCTCCACTTTTCTCCAATCGCTCAAGTGCCTTGTGTATCAATCGATAAAGTGTTCTCTCGACTTTATTGTTTATTAATGTTACATATATGCCATTAATTAGGCGCTCAGGCCGGGGTTTGGCACTGAACAACTCCGTTGGTGGTGGTGTTGATGAAGTCGCAGTAGGCGGACACGCGGGAGTACACTCCTGCAACGATTGTTTGGGAGGGCGGCAATTTGAAATTTGGCACAGTTTCAAAAGAACAAATAACTAATTTTGTGTAATTCGATTTTGCTGTTTCAAGTGGTTGGGCGCGAATTTAAATTCGATTCTAAATGCCGTACCGGCGTGCCACTTGTGGGCGCATCCCTTGCCCCACGAGACGATACCGTACTGGAACCAGGCACCCGAGGGAGCCTGCTGGACGACGGGTCCGCCGGAGTCTCCCTAAACGCGTTCTTTCAAAACGATTCTTCCTATTTTCGACAATTCAATAAAATAGCAGGTTCTGCACAAACCTGACATGAGTCGACTCCCTCTTTTCCGGCGCAGAACTCAACCTGAAATAATAAAAGCGATTATACGCTATTTTGTCAAGAGACTATAGGGTGGCCAAAAAACACGGTTCCGATGTATGAACATGCAAAATCCCGTTGTACAAATTGTTGGCAAGAAATAATGAGAAGCTATTTAATCCATCACATTGCTGTCCGAATTAACCTTCAAATACCTTCTTATAAAATTCTACGGACTTATTGGGAGCTGTAAATAAACCCCATTTGCCATTTTACTTGGCCATTGGGTCGCGGTCGGCGTAAACTCCATTTCTAGTTGGACTTGATGGAGGCCGGACCGACTGTGACCCACTAAATAAGGTGCTGTTGTGAGATCTTGGGAGATCGAACTAGGAGATTAGTGGTGAAAATAGTGAAGATTCACACATATATTCGTTTGTGACTTTTGACCATTCAACGATCAGGGGCAAAAACAAATATAATATTTTTTTGCTACCGTACATCCTCATTTATCTTTTTGGGGTACTCCTTCTCGCAGGTGGGCAGGTCGACAATGGGCACGTCAGCCTGGCGAAGTTGGCGGGAGCTCGGACCCATTTCTGCAACAGGCAACATAGTTGGGTACTGCACGCAGAATAAGTTCACCAGCCGGTACCACGGAACCCATAACTAACGCTCGATGTCTCCCCATCCTGTGACCCAGAGCATGTTAGGAAAGACGATCTCGGCATCGTCTGAAGAAGGCAGACACACTGGCTGGACGTGGTCTCCGAAGGTAAGAGGGGTGTCCAACTTAAATGTGGGTCTTGGATTCGGGTTCCAATTGGTTCCGGATTCGGTACTTTACCTCGATGAGGGCGATATCGTAGCTTGTCTGGCTGGCATTGTACTTGGGGTGGAGATGGATGGCCTTGACGTTAACGACCTGCTCTGCCTCTTCGTCGCTACAATTTTTATCTAGCGACTTTTTCCACAAATCGCCTTACGCACTGCACCTATCACACCATCAAACTACCGTACCTCTTTGCCTCGTCGAAAACTCCGGCCTTCACCTTGTAGTTCTTTGGGTTGAGGTCTTCGTAGACGCAGTGTCCTGAAAGACGAGGTGTAATGAGTAGTGCGCTGGGTGCATCCTAGTCGGCGCTCTTTCCAACACTACTTGCCTGCAGTAACGACCCATCCTTGGGCGACGATTGATCCTCCGCAATCAAGTGAGCAGAGTTTGTCGGACAGCCAGTCTGCAAGTGGTGTATGAGTGTTGTGCGGCGACGTTTCCTACTACTATAGTCACATATATACACACATATATACCAAGAACATATATGCCGCACATATATACCAAGAACGAGATATCAGTTGCTTACTCTTTGTTCACCAGACGACTTGCCAGGGCCACGAGTAGGGGACGGCGATGGTTCCACCGACGATCTTGGTGCCGGGAACGACAAGGTTCGGCTTGATTGGGTCTGACCGCAACTGGAATGCGAATGATATTGTGTGCGGATTAGTAAATGTCACTACCACATGAATTACTCTAATTTTACACTTTTCGAGCTTTTGGAAAAGTCGGCTCACGACTAAAGAACTTACCTGGCGGCCAGGGCCACGACGACCGTGGAGAGCAGGAGAACGGCGAGTCTCATGTCTGGACAATTCGAAACTGTTTTATAATAGAAAACTAAAACAAATAAAAAAACGAGTGTGACTGGTTCCTGGAGAGACAATTGGACGGCTTATGAGTTGCAATCTGATTCGATTAACATATTTGTTCAGGCGCTTGGCGCAGAATGAAAAGAAAATGAATTGATACTATATACATGGTTCGGTGGTCCAGGAGAAGTTGTCTGATAATAAGAAAAAGTGTAAAATCGCGGCCCGTGACGCCATTCTATAGTTTGAAACTAGCGGTTATGTGCTGAGGCTAAATACACTACGTTCTATGGGTGTATTACGCTCTATGCATAGCTCTGGGAGCAGGTTTAGCCCAGGGGAAGCTCGGAAGCGGTCTCCGGGTACTGTCCAGGGGAAGTTCGGTAACCAGTTGCCAATACAGTAGTCGTTTTTTATCTCTAATCTGTTTTCGTACTATGCGCAATCTTCACTCTTTTGAAAAAAGCTTTTGTATTGTCTATACTTTTCCGAATTTTCGATTATAATCGGTGTTATCAAAGCAATGGAAAATCTTTCTCATAGTACTATTTGCCTTGATGACAGGATAAATCTGTATCGGTACTCCTTTTCTTCCCATGGGAGCGCTCAAGTGCACGCTGCGTGCACGCTCAAGTGTCTTGTGTATCAATCTATAAAGTGTTTTCTCGGCTTTATTATTGATTAAGTTTACAGATATATCATTAATTAGGCGCTCAGGCCGGGGTTTGGCACTGGACGACTCCGCTGGTGGTGGTGTTGATGAAGTCACAGTATGCGGACACACGGGAGTACACTCCTGCAATGATTGTTCCCAACGGCTGCAGTGAAACTTGATAAGATGCCAAGCTGAAATGTCGAACTTTTTAAAGGAAAGTTTTTCTACTTCCAAAGTGGGCGCAAATTCAAATTTGTATCTTAATACCGCACCAGGATAGGTCTTCTCGGCGCATCCCTTGCCCCACGAGACGATACCGTACTGGAACCAGGCACCGGAGGCGGCCTGCTGGACGACGGGTCCGCCGGAGTCTCCCTAAATGCCGGCTTTATGCATAACTACACGGTTCTGCTTATTCCGAGTAATTTAGAATAATTTGAGGGTCTTCACAAACCTGACACGCGTCAACTCCTGGCTTTCCAGCGCAGAACTCGACCTGAAAATGAAATATGCAAACCTCCCGCAAAATAGAAGCTCTGACAAAACATGGTTATACCACGTGATAGAATGCCTGCTGGAAGATTCAGCATAAAAACGTTACCATCCAGTATTTTTTATAAACTTAAAAATCCCCCTCATAAAGAAAATATTAACTTGAATCCATGGGCTTTAATCGTTACTCAACATGACGTAATATACAAAAATCAGGAGCAAATCTGGTCTATGAAATAAATAAATTTATTTTAAAAAATAATTTGGATACCGTACCTCCTCAACGATCATTCCGGGGTACTCCTTCGTGCAGAGGGACACATCAACAATGGGCACGTCTGCCTGGAGAAGTTGGCGGGAGTTCGGACCATCTTCTGCAAGACATAAGATTGGGTTGGTTACCGAACTGGAATCCTTGCACCAGTAGACATCATGAAATCCATAGCTTACCCTCGATATCTCCCCATCCGGTGACCCAGAGCATGTTTGGGAAGCCGATCTCGGCATCGTCTGAAGAGGGCAGGCACACGGGTTGGACGTGGTCTCCGAAGGTAAGAGGGGTGTCGAGCTGCATTTAGAGAATCTACTTGGTTCCGGATCCGGTTCCGTACCTCGATAAGTGCGATGTCGTAATTGGTCTTGCTGGGGTTGTACTTGGGGTGGAGGTGGATGGCCTTTACGGTAACTACCTGCTCTGCGTCCTCGTTACTGCAATTGTCAACTAGCAATTAGCGGTTTTTTTTATTAAAAGTCGTCAAGCACACGACACTACCTCCTTGCCTCGTCGAAGAATCCGGCCTTGACCTTGTAGCTCCTGGGGTTGAGGTCATCGTAGACGCAGTGTCCTGAACGGCGTGGTAGATGTTTGGTGCGCTGGGTGCAGTCTGGTGGGCGCCATTTCCCACTCTACTTACCGGCAGTCATGACCCATCCGGGCGCGACGACTGATCCTCCACAATCGAGAGAGCAGACCTTATCGGACGAAAAACCTGTAAGTAGAATGCGGTGATGATGTGACATTGCCCACTACTCATTAGGGAATGGAGAGGTGAACTTTTACCTAGTTTGTCCCAGGCTCCCTAGTACTCCTGATCTCTACTATCGGTTCAAGAATCTGAAACCACTATCCAAGCCACCGGGGTATGGTTATTACATAAAGTTTATTTGATCTTCTGTTTTGTTTATTGCTTGATTCTCTCTAAGATCGATAACTCGAGATTGGAGTGCACATGCTCACTTACTTACTTAGATACTTAGAAGATCCATCTTCATCGGCCGTTGCCGTATGGATCACAATTCCTCCATTCTTCTCTATCGCGAGCGCGCGTAGTCCAATGTCGGTAGGGCTGACGCTGCGAGGACGATCGCGTAATACGTCCTTGAACACTGTAGGGCATCTTCGCATATTCCACGATCGAATCCCTCCATCTCACTGGCGGCTTTCCTGGAGGTCTGCGGAGATCGGGAGCGAACCATTCCGTGACTGTTGTTGACCATCTGCCGTCGTCCCGTCGAAGCACGTGTCCGGCCCATCGATGCTTCGCCCGTTTGATGTAGCGTATCGGGTCGGTGAGGAGTGACTGCCGTCGGACGTCCGAGCTGCTGCGCTTCTTCTGGTGCATCGTGTACAGATTCGTGCCGATCAACGATCTCTCGAGCGCTCTGTGTGTGGTCTGCATGTAGGAGATGACTGAGTTCGAGAGAGGCCATGACTCGGCTGCATAGCACAGAGCCGGAAGGACGTGAGAGTCGAAGAGCGCAGAGCGGAGCTTGGCGTCTTTCAGCATGGACGTGACTTCTCTGATGCTTCCGTAGGCCGCCCAGGCTGCTCTTTTCCTCCTTTTCAGTTCCGTATCGATTGAGCCGTCGCCTCGCAGCTCTCTTCCAAGATATACGTATGCATCAGTTTCCACGAGGGTCTCTCCGTGCAGAGCGATATCGGGGCCAGGGCACCATGCGTTCCTCATCAGCTGCGTCTTCTTCCTATTGATCGTCAACCCAATCGATTCTCCTGCTTCCGCAAGTTCTGTCAGCATCCTCTCCAGCGATGCTGTGTCAGAGCCGAGTAGAACTATGTCGTCCGCAAATCGGAGATGCGAGAGGCGCTTCCCATTGATGCCGATTCCTTCCGTCTCCCAGTCGAGGTCTCTCATGCAATCTTCCAGTGCCGCGGTGAACAGCTTGGGTGAGATTGTGTCTCCTTGGCGGACTCCTTTGCCGATTGGAATGCGTACGGGTCGGTCAAACGGCTTCATCTCGGTGTAGCAGCCGGTGTTGAGTTCTTCCAGACAGTGAACGTATGTAGAGTCCACTCCAGAGCGAGAGAGAGCGTTGAGGACTGCTGGCACTTCCACGGAGTCGAATGCCTTACAGTAATCGACGAAGACGAGACCGAGGGGCTGGTGGTACTCGCGATGGAATTCGATTACGGTCGAGAGCGTGTGGATGTGATCGAGACAGCCAAATCTTCTCCTGAATCCAGCTTGTTCCACGGGTTGAGCCTCGTCCAGTATCCGCTCCATTCTCGTCACCAGTATCTTAGTGAAGATCTTGTAGGGGATTGAGAGTAGAGCAATAGGACGGTAGTTGTCGAGGCTGGATCTATCTCCCTTCTTGTGGATGAGGATGGAGTTGGAGGCCGTCCACTGAGAGGGAAAGCTCAGAGATGCAAGGTATCGACTGAAGTGCGCGGCAAGGAGCGAGTGCAGGGGAGGCCCTCCGAGTCGTAGCATTTGGCCTGAGATCTTGTCTGGTCCGGCAGCTCCGTCCTTCTTCGTTCTCGCTATGGCCGTGCGTATCTCCGAGGGGAGAATGGGAAGGGTCAGCACATGGAGGCGACGGGCAGCGAGGGACTGGTGTCTCAGATCGGAAGAGGTCGGTCTAGAACTCCTTCACTCTCTCCTCGATCCCGGCTCTGCTGGTAATGGCGGTTCCATCTGAATCCAGAACAGCTTCCATCGGGGATCGACCCTTCGATAGCTCCTGCTTGGCCTTCTTGAGGGAGCGCCGGGCTTCTGCAGCCCTCAGCAGTACTGTACTTCTGTGTTCCTTGATGTCCCTCGACACGAAACTCCTGCACGTCCAGTTCGCCATAGTTTTCTCGAGGATGGAACAATCGGGGTCACGGGAAAGTTCGCCTCTTCTTCTTATCCAGAACTTGGATGCATCAGATAGACGAGGAGGGGGTGGTGGGGGAGGAATCTCAGCTGATCTCGCGCAGTCCTTAAGACCGACGCAGATGAAGTCGTAGTCTCGCGATTGGTCGGGGTCAGATCTCCAAGGGTGTCTCTCGATGGCTGCCTGGTAGAGGAGGGGATCAAGTACCGGTCGAGGCTTCTGCCGTCTTGTGTATCTCTTCTCGATCTTCGTGTCGATGCGGATGCGTGATCGAAGAAGTCTATGGTCGGAGGGATAGTCGAATCCTTCTACGACCGATACGTCTTGAATCATCCATCGGCGATTGACGATAACGTGATCCAATTCGAGACGCACTCTTCCTCCTGCTTGCTCCCAGGTCCAGCAGGAGCTCAACTTCTTTTCAAAAAAGGAGTTCCCGTGGAAGGAGCGAGTTGAGGAGAGGAGATTGAAGAGGAGGTCGTCAGGATCTCCTTGTGGGTCCGTGTGGAAGGGCCCAGTACGAAAAGCTCCATCTCTCCGGGGACCGACGCGGACATTGAGATCTCCTGCAATCACCCGGTAGAAGTGCTTCTTCTCGCCCTCGTACACAGAAGCAACTTCATTGAAGAAAGCTTGACGTTCCTCGATGGTCGCATTAGATGTAGGTGCGTATACGGTAAGAATAGCGATGGATGATGATCGGCCGATTCGGAGTCGGAGAACGCCGAGTCGAGGAGAGATAACAGAGAAGGAGATGATGGATGAAGTGAGACGGGGGTGGATGATGAAACCAATGCCGCCTATGTTCTTCCCTTCCACCTTCGGACCGAGTATCAATTTGGCTCCGTCGTCGAATGTCCTCTCGGTTAGGGTGCGTGACTTGGTTTCTTGCAGGCAGATAACATCATAGCGAATGCCGGTGAGTGAATGCTCGAGGGTAGATTGGGAACACTCTGATGCGACGGTTCGGGCGTTGAGGGTGCATATCCTTAGGTCATTATCGTGTCGGGGGGTTCCGGTGGGTTTAGTGTGATGTCCTGAGTGCTGCTCCGTGATTGGATGGCCCTGTCCCCTTTGCGCCGTCCGACATCGTGGACGGGCAGTGAGAGGACGCGGAGGACTCGGGCGCTTGTTGAGGTTTGTCGTAGCAAGAGTGGTGCCCTGGATAACCCCCCTATCCGAGCCAAGGGTTCGAGGGGTTCGCCCATACTAGCAGTTTGTCAGACTGCGACGTACTGCGTGAGCTTTTAGTGTACTTTAGCCCCTCCCATCCCCACTTAGACTTAAGAGTGGGAGAGTTGATCCCCTGCGCCAGTCGAAGAGGCAGACACCATGCAAGAGGTCACAAGATCCCCATTTCGCAAGAGATTCTGCTTTCGCAGTTTCTTATTCGCCTTTCGAGATCACCTCACCTCTATTACAATTTTAAAATAATACGTGACATGGACTACTGGTGTGTGTACTCTTTTTCTATACCTCGGCGTGTCTCTTGTTTTGCCATGCTCTCTCGCCAGCGGAACTTGTGTTTAGCCGCGGAACGTACTATTATTTTGGACGAGTGTTCGTGAACTTGTAATACCCATACCCCGACAAGAGAACGATCGTCGCTCCTTTCATCACTCAAGATGAGTCGTTCTATAGAAGAAATCAATCGAAGATATAATTGTAAGCAGCTTAAAAACACCGTTTCCGCACACTTCCCCTCGACAACTTTCTATGCAATCGTACTGTGAACTCATGGAACATTCTCCCTAATAATGTCGTAATTTCTATGACTGCAAAAAGCTTCCGTTTAAAATTGTCAACAAACACTTAGTCATTCCTGTTCTTTTTTCTAATTGTGCCACTTCCTCCCTATGTTGCCTTGTTGTGACATAGTAATAAGTCATGCCTCGTTTAGCTACCGATTATTCGATATCCTAACCTTACATTCATGATAATACATTATTATTATCAGAGGTCCCATGCGATTCTCCAGTGAACCCGAACACCATCTTGATAGACGATTGCCACACAATACGATATTAGGAGCGAGAATTGTGAAATGTCGCTTACTCTTGATGCACCAGACGACCTGCCAGGGCCAGGAGTAAGGGACGGCGATGTCACCACCGACGATCTTCGTGCTGGACGCGTCAAGTTTCGGCTTGATTGGGGCCTGGCCGCAACTGGAGTGGACAGAATGAGGTGCGCCGACTAGGAAATGTTGCTACCACTGGCATTGTTAAACGTTTACACATTCTGAGTTTTCAGAAAAGTCGTTTCACGATAATGTAACTTACGTAGAAGACAGGGCGACCGTGGACAGAAGGAGAACGGCGGTTCTCATACCTGCAAAGTTTACAAATTTTTTTAAATACAAAACTAAAATTAGAAACGAGTATGACGAGTGTGAGTAGTACGGGTTCTGGAGAGATATTCGGATTGTACACGTTGAAGAGGTGAAGGAAAAGCAGGCGCATGCTTTGTCTTACTGTTTTCATTGAAATTGATGTTTTGTATACATATTTCTCTTCGAAGCGCTTCCTAGCTCACTATCTCACCTGACATCCTACGGTTAAAGGTGTGATAAGGTTGGATAGCATTACAAAGTATCCTAATAACAACAAAACCAAACATTATATACGCAGAAAGCCGTACTGAATGACGGAATTCACACAAATGACCTCAATCTGATTCTGTCACTATCTGGTGGATTCCACACTCTTGATTCGACGAAGAATAAAGAATCACTAGAATGCAGACACAATTCGCGCACAACCAGCCAATTTGATTTCAAATCTTTATTTTCGAATCTTTTCAAAAATATTTCATTGATTAGGCGTTTAAGGAGGGGCCTGGCACTGAACAACTCGGCTGGTGGTGGTGTTGATGAAGTCGCAGTATGCGGACACGCGGGAGTACACTCCTGCAACGATTGTTTGGGAGTGTGGCAAAGCGGAGTATGGTAGGGTGCGTAGGTAACGTGGTTTAGTGCAGGAACGTTTTCCCCAAAGTATCAGCCACATTCCAATTTGACTCTGAATACCGTACCAGCATTGCCCCACTCTGCACGAACTTTAGGTCACCTCATAAAAGCACTAGATAATTTTTATAATACATGCCGTGCATCACCCTGTGAGCCGCTTGTAAATTCCTTGACGTCATCAAGGCCGACGAGGATCATACATAATAAATTATGAAATCACTGTTATGACCGAATCACGTTTCATAAGCGTTAGATTCGAAAGAAATAAGAAAATTGAGTTCTTGAAATCCGTTTTAAGTCTTGAAGTTCATTTTATTTGCTCTAGGCGTTGAGGAAGTTTTCAAAGATCAGTCGTGAATTCAAAAATTAGAATTGCGGCTACCGTACCTCCTCAACGATTTCTCTGGCATACTCCTTTTCGCATGTGGAACGATGGGCACGTCAGCATGACGAAGTTGGCGGGACATCAGATAAGATAGGTTTAGTTACCTCGGAATCTATGCATCATCCGGTAGCACGGAATCCATAACTGCCTCACGATGTATCTCCATCCTGTGACCCAGAGCATGTTGGGGAACCCGATCTGAGTATTGACAGACTAAGGAAGGCACACGGGCTGGACGTGGGCTCCGAAGGTCAAAGGGGTGTCGAGCTGCATTTCGAGAGATTGGTTCCGTTTTCGTTAACGTACCTCGATCAGGGCGATATCATAGGAGAGGAGGCTGGAGTTGAACCTGTGGCGCCCCAGCTATCGTAGTTGCTTGCTACTTTAACTCAAGCTCGGCGCAGACCAACATTTGTTATTACAAATTCGCAAACACTCGTCCAAAATAATAAAACGTTCCGCGGCTAAACACAAATTCCTCTGGCGAGAGAGCATGTCAAAACAAGAGAAATGCCGCGACATAGAGAGAGTACACGCACCAGTAGTCCAATTCATGAATGTATCATTTTAAAATTGTAATATTGTGATCATTTACCGCAACAATAATGTCTTTCACACATTATTGTCTCTATGTCTTTTCCACTTCATCAAGTGGCTTGTGCGAGTTTATTATTGATTAATTTAACAGATATTTTATTAATTATGTGATTAGGTGGCGGCCTGGCACTGGACGACGCCACTGGTGGTGGTGTTGATGAAGTCGCAGAAGGGGGATACACGGGAGTAAATTCCTGCAACGATTGTTTGCTACGGTGGTCACTTGAAATTTAGCATAATGCCAAAGTAGGTTGTTTTGTATAAAGTAGGTTGTTTTGTAACTTTATTTTTTCTTTCATGCGATTTTTTTAAAACTTTTTCGGCGCAATTCAAATTAGATTCTGAATAACGTACCAGCTCTCCGCTTCTCGGCGCATCCCTTGCCCCACGAGACGATACCGTACTGGAACCAGGTACCGTTGGCGTTCTGCTGGGCGACGGGTCCGCCGGAGTCTCCCTAAACACGGGTTTTATTCGCAATTTCATGGTTCTGCTTATTCCCGGTAATTCAGAATAATTGCAAGTTCTGTACACACATGACACGAGTCGACTCCCTCCTTTCCGGCACAGAACTCGACCTGAAATAATACAATAGATTTTTTGGTAATTTAGTCTAGAAGCTGGCCGAAATGTACCGGCTCAATGTTGGAACATACTCCTGATATAACTACGCTGTAGTATTATTATATTAGTAATAGCGAATTAAAAATAGAGAATTTTGTCCACCCCACCTCCTCAACGATCATTCCGGGGTACTCCAACTTGCAAGTCGCCAGTTCAACGATGGGCACGTCAGCCTGGCCAAGTTGGCGGGAAATATTTCCCTTTTCTGAAATAAACAAGATGGTTTGGTACCACACTCAGAGTTCATGTTCCAACCGGTGCCAAGGAAATCCATTACTGACCAGTGGTGCTTCCCCATCCGGTAACCCAAAGCATGTTGGGGAACCCGATCTCGGCATCGTCAGAAGAGGGCAGGCACACGGGCTGGACGTGGTCTCCGAAGGTAAGAGGGGTGGCCAGCTGCAAAGCGGGGTTTGGATTCGGGTTCCAGTTGGTTCCAGATCCGGTATAATCAATTCATAAACACTCGTCCAAAATAATGAAATGCCCCGTTCCTGAGCATCAGGAATTGCTGTGAGAGAACATGGCAACGCAAGAGATGCGCCGAGGTGTAGAATAATTGTGTACACACCAGTAGTCCATTTAACAAACCTATCATTCTAAAATTGAACTACCGTACCTCGATGAGAGCGATATCGTAGCTGGTCTTGCTGGGGTTGTACTTGTGGTGGAGATGGATGGCTTTCACGGTGACAATCTGCTCTGCCTCTTCGTCGCTGTAATTTTCGGCTAGCAATTTTTCCCATCAGTCGTCGAGCACATTGCGGCAACCACACCACTCAACTACAGTACCTCTTTGCCTCGTCGAAAACACCGGCCTTGACCTTGTAGCTTCTGGGGTTGAGATTATCGGAAACACAGTGTCCTGAACGTCGTGGTGTACTGGGTGGTGAGCATCTCACCGGCGCCCTTTCCCACTCTACTTACCGGCCGTCATAACCCATCCCGGGGCGATGATGGTTCCTCCGCATTCGAATTTGCAGATCTTATCCGACAGCCAGCCTGCAAGTAGCGTGTGCGTGGTGAGGCGACATTTCCTGCTACTACACCATAGGGGAGAATTTCGAAGCGGCGCTTACTCTTGGAGCACCAGACGACCTGCCAGGGCCAGGAGTAGGGGATGGCGATGTCTCCACCGACGATCTTCGTGGTCTTCACTTCGAGGCTGGGGGCGATCGGAGTCTGACCGCAGCTGTAA
Organism: Pristionchus fissidentatus; assembly: GCA_036245785.1. Lineage (NCBI taxonomy): Eukaryota > Metazoa > Nematoda > Chromadorea > Rhabditida > Neodiplogasteridae > Pristionchus > Pristionchus fissidentatus. The sequence goes on along the minus strand of BTSY01000005.1, from coordinate 10,121,624 downwards.
AAGACACAATGTGGTGCGCCGATTGGGAAACTTTTTTTTTTGAGAAATCACAAGAATTCTAAATTTTCTGCGCTTTAGGAAACGTTGCCTCACGACGCAGTGACTTACATTGCGGCCAGGGTCACTGCGACAGTGGAGAGAAGAAGGAGAATGGCAGTTTGCATACCTGCAGTACGAACGTATTTTTTATAAGTACACAAATATTTTTTTAAAACAGGTGTGACTCGCAATAAACGCCGCCCACAACAGAATTCGTGAGGTCTATCCGGTCTGGCCGAGAAGAATATATTTCCATAAGATTTGCGGAATGAAATTTTGGGGGGAGTTTGTTGCTGTCCGAAAAGGATAGAGGAAGCAGTTGCGTTTGACAAAGGCCGAATGACCCAGAGCGCAGCATATAGTGGGCTGACGGCCCTCTCTTCTTAGCGGCCTTGATGGGGAGGGAGCTCTACAATGGAATCCTACCAACTTGACATGATTGTCACTAGGAATTCTGAACCAGAGTCAGACAAAACCTAGTGTGCGTCCGCTGAAGGGAGGGCGCTGTTTTCTAAATAAAAATTCTTGCCTATTTATTGATGGAGGATGATCGTTAACATAGATGGGTGGACAGTTTTCATGCAATAACGAGCGTGCGAAATTCGTGGTCTCCTTTCATTACTCGATTTGAAGGGTGTGTCTCTAGACAGTGGACACCACGCCCTCTGATGCTCCGTTTCGTCTCAGATATCTGGTTCGCACTCAATTACAGCAGATTCATGGTTGATGAAAGGTTAAGTAATCAACTTCATACTTCTTTTTTCAAAGCGGAAGATATGTGTTGTGTCTGTGGTGCTTCCATCGTTTGGATATCATTGTCCCTTTCTACTATCCTTCGACTCATCCCCCAGATCTCCCGGATCCCTAATGGCTTATCAGTGGGCGTGGATTATCGGGCGTGGCTTATGGGCAAACGAAGGGTTCGCCCCGAGACGTGACACCGATACCTCGCCCCATTCCCCTCTTCTATGACCCTACCCAACTGTAGCTATGTGAGTTGGCAGTTAGTCCAGATTGCATGTATGTAATAAAGCTTACCTAGTGGTGCCCACCACATCCCAAGCAACCGAGACCTTTATTATTTTACAGAAAAAGCCTATTGTAGAAATATTGTTTTATATAAATTAAATGAGGAGATAGTTGCGGCAAAGTAGTATTGTTAAGTATTATTGTTTCTTTGTTCTGGGAGTCATTTCGAGTCTCTTCAATGGCTTACACTTCACTTACTCTTTAATCGGAGTAAGATTCTTCACCGGGCTCTGTCGAGGGTTAGAGACAATACAGTCCTGTCAGAATCCCATCTGAAAAGGGTACGCTTGGGTCGTCCCACAGAGACCACTCGACATTCACTGCTAGGAGAGTGAGAAACGCACGCAGAATTTCCATACCACACGGCGTGATAAAATGCCAATACTGACCGATCAGAATTTAATACAATATGATGATGTTTGCGTTAGGATCAACAAATGGTTGGAACAGGTCAACAATCGAAATCGCTCAAAACTGTGAAAAGACGGTGAAAATGCTGGTGCCATCGATTTTGCAATCGGACGCTTGTTGGCGCCGATATAGCGACGCGTCAGTTTGAGGTTAAACTTGTTTTTTCTCTCGCATAAATCTCGCTTCCGGGTGCAGGTAGAGGCTGCTCACGCTGATCATATTTTCAACGTTGCACTAAGCATTTGACCGCTGCATGGCCGAGTTATTCTATTTTTATTGAATTCTCACGCGCGCGGAACGCGTTTACAGACGCGGTAGCCGCATGCGACGAAAATCGATGCGGTAGTGACTTAGAACTTCAGTACAAAGGTCAATGGCTCGAATCCTGAAGGTTTCCTTGGTTTTTTTTAAAATCACCCTTTACAATTTTTCACAAAATCACAATTTTGAAAAAAAGTAAGGATTCTGGCAGAGGTCGATTCTTCGGTGGGGGGGGGGGGTGACAAAACCGCAACGGCATATAACTTATATCTATGAATTTTAATATCTATGAATTTTTTTCCCTGCTGGTGGCTGAGCAATGCGATTAGGTTTATAGCGGTTATAAACCTCGTTGCGGTTTTGTCACCCTCCGAATTTCGAGAGAAGAAAATTCTGCATTTTAGAGAGTGCCTTGTGTTAATACGGTACTTGAGTACTTGAAACTTTTCCGAATACTGTGGACACTACTTTGAATCTAACACATTTTTAACGGCTTTCTGTATCTCTCCACTCTCCCCAAATGTCATAAACGTGCGGCTGCGCGCATTTATCATTTCAGTTATTTGTTGATTTCTCAAATTTCTATTCTTCTAAATTTTATGTTACTTTTTTTAAATTCTCGCAATGTGATGATCAAATTTGGTTCTGAATTAAATGTACTTTGAAACTCGCAAACGATTAGAGACGATATGAATAGGCTCGTAAGGCTGTTTGTATTTATGTGAGCGAATGGATTGAATATGCTTATTTTTACCGAAGGGGAACGGTATTTCGTTTTTTTCATTTCTCTTTCGTATTGTTACTATTCACTAGGCCGCGGTGTATTTTCAGGAGTACCATAACCAGATAATAAGATAAGTTACAAAAAGGTGAAACATCATAAATCTAATCGGCGATAGTCCCAAAACCGTAACCCCTACTTAAAAAATTCCTTGGACTAACAGTTTATGAAATAGTAGGAGATTCTTCTGGTCTCGACGGCTTTAGAGCATTGAACATGTTATTTCATCGATCGTTGAATAGTTACAGTAGCCGCCAATATTGTGTCACCTCTGCACTTTTCGAACAAATCGTTGTTCACACTTATTGAGTCTTTCTAATTTTTTTACAGTGATATGATTGCGTATGATATTGTGTAGTGGAGGTCGGGCCAATATAGTCGTGCGACCACTTGCTGCATACTCGCTTACTTGCGGCAAATTCGAATTTTCAGTTTTCTCTTTGGCTAAATTCAGAATGGCTCCCTGTATCTGAATAGGTATGCTGGTCAAATAAAGGGACATAAGGGCTTCCCAATCAACTACTTGGATAGGGTCTCAACTGCTTCACCAGTCAAGCTGCATGTGCTGCAAATGGTACACTTCTGAAAGCGTTTTCGTGTATATTTCTCTTCCGGATGAAGGAATAAAGCTCAGACGTGGCGATTATTATTCGATAGTGAGTAGTCATAGACTGTGCTAGTGTGGCCGGGATCTGCCTCTCTTTGGAACTTACAGCGTGATGACATCACTTTTTCAGATAGTGTTTTAGTCATGCAGTACACTTGCGGTATACTTTTTTCTAAGACATAAAATTATGAGTGAACGTATCATCGGAAATCATAAAACCACTGTCAATATTAATTCAAAAGAAAATCAGCAGAAAAAATCAAAAGTAAAAATTAGAAAGATTCAGTAAGTGCGAACAAAGATATTTTCGCAAAATTCAGAAGTGACACAATATTGGCGGCTACTGTACATGTTATCCATGAAAATACAATAAGGAAATGGAGTTTTCGTTCTGCTTTTTTCTGGGCAACATGAAACTTTTCTCAGCGGAAGCGACAATCTTCAATGCTCAAAGAGGCTTTCGTTCCCCCTCCTTTAAATAGTCGCGCTTAAGCGCTTATTATTTTCCTCGCTCGATAAGAGTCCGAAAGAGACATTGGTGTATGCTTTTATCGACTCCGCTATGCCACTCTCCCTTATCAGTCCACTTATCACTGAAGAGTAGATATTAGAGCAAAAGTGTGACAGTGACTAAGGTGGTGTAATCACTGAACAAAGTTCACAACTCAGTGATCAAAGATTTGGGCTGATAAGCACAGTTCATTTGTCGATAAAGTCTACAAATGAAGCTACGGAAGAGTGTAGAAAATGAAGAGAGTCATTAATCGATAAATTCAAGAACAATGACAGGAGGCGCGTAATCGCCCGACGAGCACCAGGCCGGCATCGAAAAGCTATAATACAGGTTAAAGTAGTCAGGACTACTGTAGCACACTACTGCAAATGTATTTTTTTAACTCCCACTAGCTTTTTTCTAATTTTTATGGATGCAATAAAACATTGGACCGATCTTCCCTTTCACATATTGTTGTCTCTTTCTTTGCATCGCTCAATTTTCTTGTGTACTAATCAATATAATGTTTTCTCGACTTTATTAGTGATTATTTTTACACATCTGTCATTACTTAAGCTCTTAGGCGGGAGCCTGGCACTGGACAACTCCGTTGGTGGTGGTGTTGATGAAGTCGCAGTAGGCGGACACACGGGAGTACACTCCTGCAACAATGTATTGAAGGTGCGGAAACTGGAAATTAAGAACTCTACCAAGTCAAAAAAAATATTGTTTTGTGTAGAAATTTTTACTGCGAAAAAACATTGGACGGAATTCAAATTCGACTCTTATGCAGTGAACAGTGTAGTCTGCAATAGTCTCGTCATTCTGCACACTCTCTCACCCATGGACTGGTCCCATGGACTTCACGTATTGCAATTTGAAGTTTGGCACTGCACCATGACCAAAAAAAAGTGCTTTTGTGCTTATATATTTTTCAAATTGAATCTGAGCAACGTACCAGCTTCGCCCTCCTCGGCGCATCCCTTGCCCCACGAGACGATACCATACTGGAACCAGGCGCCGGAGGGGGCCTGCTGGACGATGGGCCCTCCGGAGTCTCCCTAAAAGCCGGATTTATACATAATTCCAAGGTTCCGCCTAATCCCGGCAATTCAGAACATTTCCTGGCACTGCACAAACCTGGCACGAGTCAATTCCCTTCTTGCCTGCGCAGAATTCGACCTGAACAAGAATAATAAAAATCAGTTATTTCATTTCGACGATGTTCTATTCCATAAAGAGGTGGCGCGAATTACTGACCTCCTCAACGATCTGTCTGGGGTATTCCTTCTCGCACGTGGGAACTCAACAATGGGAACGTCTGCCTGGCGCAGTTTGCGGGAGATCTGTCCCTGTTCTGCAAGAGGCAAGTCGTGGTTGGACCCAGAGCCCTGTATCAGTCGGTACTATAAAACCCATGACTGACCCTTGGTGGTTCCCCATCCGGTGACCCAGAGCATATTGGGGTAGCTGATCTCGGTATCGTCGTTCGAGGGAAGGCAAATGGGCTGGACGTGGTCTCCGAAGGTCAGAGGAGTGTCGAGCTGCAATTAAGGATTTAGATTCATGTTCAGGTTCGTGTTCCAATTGGTCCTGGATCCGGCACCGTACCTCGATGAGGGCGATATCGTAGTTGGTCTTGCGGGGGTTGTACTGGGGGTGGAGGTGGATGCTCTTAACGGTCACAACCTGCTCTGCGTCTTCGTCGCTGCAATAATGCCGATTAGCTAAGTTTCCCATAAGTCGACTACCGTACCTCATAGCCTCGTCGAAGACTCCGGCCTTGACCTTGTAGTTCTTGGGGTTGAGGTCATCGTAGACGCAGTGTCCTGAACGGCATGGTGTATTGGGTGGTGCACTGGGTGCTGCCTGATCGGTGCCCTTTCCAAATAGACTCACCGGCAGTCACGACCCACCCGGGGGCGACGACGGATCCTCCGCACTCGAGCGAGCAGATCTTATCGGACAGCCAGCCTGTAAATGTGGATGGTGTAGTGAGGCGACGTTTCCCATTACTGCACCGCGGATGAAATTACTGAAAGGTCACTTACTCTTGGAGCACCAGACGACCTGCCAGGGCCAGGAGTAGGGGACGGCAATGTCTCCACCGACGATCTTGGTGCCGGGCACTACGAGGCTCGGCTTGATGGGGGTCTGACCGCAACTGGAATGGATACTGTGTGGTGAGCTCAATAGGATACGTTGCTCTCGCAAGAGTTGCTCGAATTCTACACTTTCTGCGGTATGTTAAACTTCGCCACACGATACTAGATAGGAATCTTACGTGGCGGCCAGCGCCACGGCGACCGTGGAAAGAAGGAGAACGGCGGTTCTCATACCTAAAAAGTTTCATAGTTTTTTTAAGACAACAAACTGAAGACGCATACGAGTCAACGAATTTTGAAATAAAATTCTTATAAAATAAAATTGTAATTAAAAATTGTGAAGTCGTCTTCTGCAGCAATAAGATAATTGTAAAGTGGTATTACGAGTGCCGCATGAAGGCTTTGCATTTATGGGCGCTGATCGCTGTGATTAGATAATTGTACTTGCATGCGTCAGTTGATCAGAGCAAGCGATGATCTTGCGATTCCAACCTCTGCGTCTCCTCAAATTCAATTATCTCTAGTCAGATGATGGCAGATTGATCAAAATTCGGCATGATGTTTGATGCGTAGGGTACGGTGTGGCTTAGGCCAGTGATGGGTTCACGTGAACAAGTGATGGAAATATCGGACCCGGGCCAATTATTCGTGATGCCCTACGGTATAGGTTTTTGTATCTCTTTTGTGGTTTTCACCGTTTCCCGAAGAAGCTCATGAAATAAGCAGATTCGTAATGTCAAAGAATCGAATGACTTCACTTTGTATCGCTTGTGCGAGATTGATGCACTGGTGATACGGTAAAGACCAATGATTCACTATCAGATAGATACAATTTTCCCACAATTTGATCACACTACCCCTTCTTCTCATCGCATTGCTTTTCTCGTGCGTCGCAATGTAAATACAATACTAACTAGGGTAGCTAAAGGCGGTACGTGTACCGGTACACTCACTCATCATTCGAGTACCGGTGCACTCTGCATAACCTGCAACAACCCCACCGAATGAAGGAACTCACATGAATTACCTCACCCTGTACTGGTCACTTTAGGACCGATTGTGAATCGCAGTCATGATTCGATAAAGAACAAATAATCATTCGAATATGCACACAATTCACACACTAGCAATCTGATTTCCTATTTGATGTATCATGTTTCTAATCGCTAGCCTACTATTATATGTGTTGGTTTACGGTCCTGGTTGCTTTCCCCATGAACTCGGCCCGTCCCGGCCGGCCCCTAGCGGTCCCTGGCAAATTGTATAGGCGCTTGGTCGTCGATTTGAATTTTAACTTAGTCTAATTTTAATTTTTACAATTTTAGTACAAAAAAATCGAAACAAGTCAGTTGCGACAATTAGAAATACAGTATTTTATTGGAATTTTGCCCAAGTCTTTCGTTCACTCTGTTCTTTTGTTTATTTTCATTCATTCTTTCGCTTTTTTTACTATATTTCAGTGTAATTTCAACTTTCAGAGCTCTGCAGCTCATCTTCTTTCTGCTCGTTTCGCGCGCAAGACCCAGGTCGGACAGGATTTTTCAGGAGTCGCACGGTTTTCTGTTTCGTTTGAGATAAACTTGAAATAATTCTTCGGGACATTCGAAGTTGCAGGACAGAAAGTCTCAATAAAATGCCATCAACGTGCAAGAAGTCGACTGGATTTGGTTGGATGTTGTTGCTGTATTTTGCTGAGCAGAGGTGTGTCATTATTTCAACTCTCTGCGTTTTGGTATTATGATGTACTAGTCGATCAAGTCATGAAAAGAATGTAAATCTCAAGTAACAAATTTTGAAACCTTTACAATTGATCACAAAGAGAACTGTATTCCTAGAAATAAGATATTTCTTAAATTCATCTTTTTTAAACGGTGTGGCGAATGGGTGAATAATCACTGTAAGGCGCATTACCTAAAACATTTTTCGCACCGTATGTAGTAATTCTTAATTATAATAAAAAAAAGGCTTTGGCATGAGTCGGTAAAATTTTCGTTTTGTTTAGCGTACATTAATTAGTCAAAATTACGTAAACGCAACGCATGCCGAGCCTTGGCGACTTATAATCAGCGAGGATAAATGCGAGAATTATGTTTTCCTCAAGCCTTCCTATTTACTAGTGTTGGCTATTCGGCTTTTGCGTAATGCAATTCTTCCCCCTCTCCTTTGCGGAATGCAATAGGCTCCGCCCACAATTGCATTACGCAATTCTGAGGGAAATCTATTCGGCGGCGCAATTAATTGCGTTACGCAATGAGGGGGATCTATTCGGCGCCAAATAGATTTTCCGATCACAGACCAGCACTCAAATGCGAATTTTCGTGGATTTCTTTTGTTCACTTCAAATAAAATTAACGAGTAATTACTTCTTTAGCTTGTGAGAATAGAAATGCAGCATTCTATGTTGTATGATTACCGAAACACTCCGTACTCTGCAACAAGAAAACACTTATTTCAATTACAGTATCTATCGTATCAGAATACCGTATGCAGAGACATTGCATCATTATCGTGGTATGCTCCTCGTACGATGATCTATTCTCCTGTTTTTGAATGCACATTGTGCGCACGCCTCGCTTTCAGTTCATCCCTCTCTCGTCGTGTTCATACTCATCCGAGAGAGGGAAGAAATGTATGCGAGTCTGTGCACTGTACAGGTAGGGTGCGTGCATGCACAATGCATTCATACACATTCATTTTCGAGATACTGCATTATCGTAGTCAACGATACGGTAGGTACATCGTGCCCCTAAAGTTCATACACTATACCGAGAAATAATAATTGCAAATTGAAGTCGAACGAATTTGCATCTGGATCCCGGCGGATCTGAGCCCGAGGAGAATGATATGATCATCAAGAAGTTTCTATGAATACGATGTTACGCTATTTTGTTTGATGTACGTTCCGTATCGCCGACTACGGTAATACAGTAGCCCGAAAATAATTGATCATCGTCCGAGTGTGAAATAATGTGAGCATGCCACGATAATGATGCAGTGTCTCTGCATACGGTATTCTGATATTGTAGATACAGTAATCAAAATAAGGGTTGCGTTTACATTCAAAGAAACTTTCGTTGCCCCTCTAGTTATATTGTCGCTTGAATGATCGCTTCGATCGCTCGATAAGAGTCCGAAATAGACATTGATCAGTGATTTTATCGACTCCGCTCTGTCACTCTCCCTTATCAGTCCTTTTATCACTGGAGCGTATTAGAGCAAAATTGTGACAGTGACAAGTGTGGTGTAATCAGCAACCAAGCTTCACAACTCAGCGATCAAAGATTTGGGCTGATAAGCATAGTTCTTTTGCCGAGAAAGCGTACAACGACGGGAGGGTGCAGAAAATGGAGAGAGTCGTTCATCGATAAATGTAACAGCAATAGAAGGCGCCAAAACGCAAGATGCGGGCTCCCTAATTGATCAATAGCTATAGGTTACATTATTCAGGAGTATTGTGCATTAATGAAAAGTGCACATGCATTTCTACGATCTCCAGTTTCTCTAATTTTCGATCCCAATGGGTGCAATTAAACAATGGAACTATTTGCCTTTCATTCATTTTTGTCCCTCTCTTTTCCATGGATCAAGTGTTTTGTGTATCATCGATTCAGTGTTTTCTCGACTTTATTAGTGATTATTTTTACAGATATTTCATTAATTAAGTGCTTAGGCGGGGGCCTGGCACTGGACAACTCCGTTGGTGGTGGTGTTGATGAAGTCGCAGTAGGCGGACACACGGGAGTACACTCCTGCAACGATTGTTTTCACGGTTGGCCTTTTAATATTTGATACGATACAAACGGTAAGACAAGAAAACGATAGTTTCCGTAGTAACGTTTGTGTTTCTATACTTCGGGCGGGAGTTAAAATTGGACACTGAACAACGTACCAGCCTCGCCCTTCTCGGCGCATCCCTTGCCCCACGAGACGATACCGTACTGGAACCAGGTTCCGGAGGCAGCCTGCTGGACGACGGGTCCGCCGGAGTCTCCCTAGATGCCGGCTTTCATCAATTTGCGCATGAATTTTCGGGTTCCGCCTTTTCCTCTTAAAAGTCGCGGATGTGTACAAACCTGGCACGAGTCAACTCCCTGCTTGCCGGCGCAGAACTCGACCTGAAAAAAGTATAATAATAATCAGTGATATTATGTAGAGGCTTTCATATTTATTAAAGAAGCGGCGCGAATTCAAATATGCAAATAAATTGCTTGGTGACCGTACCTCCTCGACGATCTTTCTGGGGTACTCCTTCTCGCAAGTGGGCAGGTCTACGATGGGCACGTCAGCCTGGCGAAGTTGGCGGGAGATCTGTCCCTGTTCTGCAAGAGGAAAAGCATAGTTGGGTACCGAACCAAGAGCCCTGTGCCAGTCGGTACTTTAAAACCCATCACTGACCCTTGGTGGTTCCCCATCCGGTGACCCAGAGCATATTGGGGTAGCTGATCTCGGTATCGTCGTTCGAGGGAAGGCAGATGGGCTGGACGTGGTCTCCGAAGACAAGGTCGGTGTCGAGCTGCAATTAAGGATTTGAATTCGGATTCAGGGTCGCGTTCTAATTGGTTCCGGATTCGGTACCGTACCTCGATGAGGGCGATATCGTAGTTGGTCTGGCGGGGGTTGTACTTGGGGTGGAGGTGGATGGCCTTGACGGTCACAACCTGCTCTGCGTCTTCGTCGCTGCAATATTGCCGATTATCGACGTTTCCGAAAAGTCAACTACCGTACCTCTTGGCCTCGTCGAAGACTCCAGCCTTGACCTTGTAGCTCTTGGCGTTCAGGTTATCGTAGACGCAGTGTCCTGAACGGCATGGTGTATTGGGTGGTGCACTGGGTGCTGCCTGATCGGTGCCCTTTCAAAATAGACTCACCGGCAGTCACGACCCATCCGGGGGCAACAACGGATCCTCCGCACTCGAGCGAGCAGATCTTGTCGGACAGCCAGCCTGAAAATGATGACGGTGTGGTGAGTTTCCCACCTCTATACCATGGGTAATAATTTGAAAGATCACTTACTCTTGGAGCACCAGACGACCTGCCAGGGCCAGGAGTAGGGGATGGCGATGTCTCCACCGACGATCTTGGTGCCGGGCACGACGAGGTTGGGCTTGATGGGAGTCTGACCGCAACTGGAATGGAGATTATGTGGTGAGCCAATATGAGACGTCGCCCTCGCCGAAATTGCTCGGATTCCACACGTTCTGCGGTTTGTAAAACTTCGAATAACGATACTATAATAATTAACTTACGTGGCGGCCAGGGCCACGGCGAGCGTGGAGAGAAGGAGAACGGCGGTTCTCATACCTGAAAAATTCGGAAGTATTTTTGAAACTACACAACTAAAATACGAATCTGAGAAAGAATCTAATCGCAAAGTGGGGAAGAGAAACAAAGCGGGCACATTGTAGCTGAAGGCTGCGGCTTTTATTGAGTTTGATCGCTGCGATAAGACGATTGCCGTTACGTGCTAGAGATAGGTGATAAGGGCAGTCGAAGCTGGGGAGCTTGCGCAGTGACTTGCTGACTCTGCGCCTCCTCACTTTCAGCTATCTCTCGTCGGTCGATGGACTTGGTCAACAGGCCGAAAAATCGGCGTGACGTGAGAATCGGGTAGTGTGTAGTTTATCCCGATGATTAGCTCAAGCGAGAAGCGAGCACGTCATGGATAGATACATCGGGTCCGGGTCCACTCTACGTGATTTCCCGCGACTCCACCATGGGCTCAGTCCGTCTCCTACAACACTTCAGATCCCGCACAAAGTGCTGCAAATGAATTTGGCGTATTACGCCTGGATTCATTTTCGCTTGTTCAACTGCCCCATGAGTTCGATCGCCACAGAGGATCGCCACAAGGTGTCCGAGATGACTTCGGAAAGCTTGGATTACGTAAGCCCGCATTGCAGCTGGGTAACCGGCTTGATCAAATAGCATGTCAAGTAACTTGCCACTGCAAAATCGCTTGATACGGATCACCTTTGCCTTTTCTGCCTTTTTTTACACATGCTCGCTATTACAATAAGAGGGGAAAAGGGAGTGGAGAAATAATACATTTTCTATCTACCCTTTAGTGTGTTGGTTATTATAACAGTTCTCTTTTGCTTCTTATTGCCTCTCATTTCAACTGTGCTCTAATTTGCACTTTTTCCTTCGATTTTTCCTGTCTAATTCAAACTCCAAGTCATGACAAGAACCGTCAACACGCAAATCGTCGGTCGATAAAAGGAGAGATAAGAGAGCAAAGTTTCGCTGGCGGATTTAAGAAAGATAGCAAAGTCGTTCTTCGCATCATCTCTTCTAAATGACGAAGTATACAAATGGTCTCACTCTGTTTTGGAGACTATCTTATCGACTCTGAGCCACTCGTGATTCGATGGAGACCAAAGAATCACTATCTGATGTGCACAAGTTGTCACGCTACAAACATGATTTCCAATTTAACCACAAAATCCCTTTTCATCCTCGTATTTCTTTGTTCTTTCGTTGCTATGTAATAAAGGCGGTACTCACATGCTTAATAGACTCAGCTGCGAACGTCTGGGAGGTCTTGGTGGGGATGGCGGGGATTCCCTTGATGAGGGAGGTGTCATGTTTCCAAATTACCAAATTTAATTTGTGTTATATATAATACAACAAGCTTACCTTGAACACAATATTGCATTTATAAAATGATACGATCAAACAAAATGTCGAACTGGGGACTTTCTGTGTTTACCGAGACGAGAGAGCACGCAAAAGCGAGAGGGTCGCTATGGTAAACAACGGAAGTACGTTATTCGGTTTTTGGTATGATCGTATCATTTTATAAATGTAATACTGTCTCCCTCACATTAAATATTATTCGATAAAGTGCTTACTCGATTTTATCACTGATTATGTTTACAAAATTTCAAAAATGAGGATCTTAGACGGGGGTATGACACTTGGCGACTTTGTTGGTCGTAGTTTCGATGAAGTTGCAGAAGGCGCTTACGCGGGCGTAAATTCCTGGAACGATTGGTTGCGGGACATTTTTTTAAAACTTGGATGTCAAGATCAAAAGTCCGTGTATAGAAACTTTTTCAGCGCGAATTCAAATTTGTATAATAATACCGTACCAGCCTCGCCTCCTCGGAGCAACCCTTGCCCCACGAGACGATACCGTACTGGTACCAAGTGCCGTTGGTGGATTGCTGGACGAGGGGTCCACCGGAGTCTCCCTAAATGCCGGCTTTATGGATAATTTAACGATTCCCGACTTTTTTCCTCGATAATTCAGAACAATTTTCATCACTGCACAAACCTTGCACGAGTCAACTCCCTTCTTGCCGGCGCAGAACTCGACCTGGAATATTCTAATGTCGATCGCTTTTGCAGAGATCCATGTGGCGTGCATTTTAAAAAATCCGCAAAATAAATAAAATAAGAAAACGATGACTACCTCCTCGGAGATCTTTTTGGGGTACTCCTGCTCGCAAGTGGGCAGGTCAACGATGGGCACGTCGGCCTGGCGAAGCTCGCGGGAGATCTCACCCTGTTCTGCAAGACGTGAGACAGATCCGGTTACCGAACTCGAAATCGATGCACCAGTCGGTACCACGGGACGCATCACTGACCCGTAGTGGATCCCCATCCGGTCGCCCAGAGCATATTGGGGTAGCCGATCTCGGCATCGTCAGAAGAGGGCAAGCACACGGGCTGCACGTGGTCTCCGTAGGTCAAAGGGGTGGACAGCTGCAAACCGGAGTTGGGATTCGAAATCGGGTACGTGTGCCAGTTGGTTCTGGTTTCGGTACCGTACCTCGATTAGAGCGATATCGTAATTGGTCAGGCGAGAGTTGTATTTGGGATGGAGGTGGATGGCCCTGACATTCACGACCTGCTCTGCATCTTCGTCGCTGCAATATTACCGGGATTTTACCAATAGCTCATCGATCACACTGCACCGGCCACACCATCACAATACTCTACCTCTTAGACTCGTCGAAAACTCCGGCCCTGACTTGGTTTCTGGCGTACATGTCATCGTAGACGCAGTGCCCTGAACGGAGTGGTGTACTGGGTGGTGCTCTGGGTGCGCATGGTAAGCACCCTTTCACACTCTACTTACCGGCAGTCATGACCCATCCCGGGGCGATGATGGTTCCTCCGCACTCAAGAGAGCAGGCAGCTAAAGGGAAGCCTGTAAATGTTGTGTGATGAGATTTCCCCCCCTCACTACACCGGTTAGAATTTTAAAAAAAAACCCACAGATTTTTTTCTAGAAAACTTTTTTTCTGAATTCTATGGAGAATTGAGCATCTATCTATCTTACCGAAGTTCAACATCCACATTCGATGCACAGCGTGCTACACTCAGAGAAAAATTACTTCGCCATGCATGCGAGTCAGTAAATAAATTACTTACGAGAGACTATCTGACTCAGTCGAATTATTCTTGGTACAGTACGAAAAGTGAGAAATTGAGTGAAACGTGGCATGATGCTCAGTGGCCCAGGAGGAGTTGCCACGTGATGTGAAAAGTTGCGAAATCGCTTCTACGCCTCAGGGCATCACGTCACCGAAACTTCCGGTTTTCAAAAACTTCATCATTCGGCTTCATTAGTGGCACCAATCGATTCCTCATAAAATTCTAAGACTTTTTTGACTCTAGACATTTTTCGATATTTATCGATCCAAGGCCAGAAAAAGCGGAAATGTGAATATCTTTTTCAATTTTAATTTATTCTATCTATTTCGCACCGCCAACTACAAAATTTTATTTTCGTAAAACATTTCAATAACAATGAGTGACATGTCGTATTAATATTGACAATTTTAATTACGACGAAAAATGTAAACTTTACGATTACATAGTGCCGGACCATTTATTGTGTGCCTACTGTAAGTCGGCCGAGATTTGTATTTCTGTTAAACGGCGTCAGGGCAGATATTTTCGTGAGCATTATTGACTTGCCTGATGTAATAAGACTCGGTCATATGTAATAATTGGAGTACCGTAATCGTAAAGTGAAAATGTGAATCTCGGCCGGCATACTGTAGGCACACCATAAATGGTTCGGCACTATGTTATCGTAAAGTTTACATTTTTCGTCTCAATTAAAATTTTCAATATTAATAAGACACGTCACTCATTGTTATTGAAATGTTTTACGAAAATAAAATTTTGTAGTTGGCGGTGGGAAATAGATGGAATAGATTAAAATTTGAAAATGATAATACATTTTCCGTTTTTCTGGCCTTGGATCGATAAATATCGAAAAATGTCCAGAGTCGAAAAAGTCTTAGAATTTTATGAGGAATCGATTGGTACCACTAATGAAGCCGAATGATGAAGTTTTTGAAAACCGGAAGTCTCGGTGACGTAATGCCCTGAGGCGTAGAAGCTATTTCGCAACTTTTCACATCACGTGGCAACTCCTCTTGGGCCACTGAGCATCATGCCATGTTTCACTGAATCTCTCACTTTTCGCACTGTGCCAAGCATCTGAACAAATATGTTGATCCACTCAGATAGCCTCTCTTACGCTCTCCTAATTTTCCATGCTCTCTATGCTAATAAGTAAGTAATTCATTTGCTAACTCCCATGCATTTTCGCTGAGTATAGTGCATAATATTACACCGGGCGGAGTGCGCGCGTCGATCGTGCACGCACCGTGCATTTCAAAACAGGACAGGCAAGGGACGAGAGATACATGAAAAGTCGCTTACTCCTGTAGCACCAGACGACCTGCCAGGGCCAGGAGTAGGGGACGGCGATGTCTCCACCGACGATCTTGGTGAGGGGCACTTCGAGGTTGGGCTTGATGGGGGTCTGACCGCAACTGGAAAGGGGCACGGTTTATGTAGTAAGTAAAAGTAATAGAGTAAAGTGGTAGTAATTGGCAACTAAATCATTAAGTAAAATTTTGCCCTTAAATAAATTTATCTAAGTGTACAAGAGAATCGATATAAGTGTACAAGGGTTGCAAGTGGTGGCGTGGATTCTACAACGTCGCCCTTAATAACTTACGTTCCCTTAATAACTTACGTTGCGGCCAGGGTCAATGCGGCCGTGGAGAGAAGGAGAACGGCGGTTCTCATACCTGAAAAGTTCGGAAATAATTATTTTAAATATTAAAACAATAATTAAATGCAGTGGGCGTAAAAAGTTCAATTCCAGAGAATTGGACCGTAAAGTGGCAAAACTACGAGTCCCGTATGAAGGCTCGGCATATATGGGTTCAGATCGCTGTGATAAGACCATTGCACTGACATCCGTGATTTGATCAGAACAAGCCAGATTTTGATCAAACATTCGGCGTGATGTTTGAAGCGTAGGGTAAGGCGTAGTCCAGTGATGTGTTCACTTGAGAAGGTGATGGAAACGGCGAAGACCAAGGATTACTACCAGATACAGGGTGCGGCAAAATTACTTAGACTAAACTTTACAAGATAATTCCAATACAGTAAAAGAGTTAGGTATGATCTCAATTGCATATTTGCGACTATTGACCTATGTCCTAATACTATTCGGCATTTCAAGTAATTTGGTTTATCCAATCGTTTATGGCAGAAAAAAATTGGCCCACACTGTATTTTCAAATTGAAACGCACGGGGGCCAGATCACTCAGCAAGTTTCGGTTGCTCAATGTATCGAAGATCACGCTGAATTTGACCATTTCTCAGTACCCACGGGTAGAGCATGATGTACAGTTCGCATGATTATATTTATGAAACACAGCTCCCTTTGACCAATCCATTAGAGATTGAGAATCAAGACCTACATACGTTTTGAGAAACCGCTATCGAGATGGTTCCCTTGCTCCATAACTCCGCAAGCTTTCCACGCCGTGTGGTCTCCCTAAGTTAGTAGCAACTAGACATCACAATGAGGATGATATATTGAGACATCTCGAAGTCCTACCTGAACCGAGATTTTACAGGTAATATTTTAGTTGGACGCATAATTGCCGCTCATCGCGGCATAATCAAATTGAAAGATGACAGCACGATGTGAGGGAGAGATGAACATTTGAAAACAAAGTGAAAACATGCCCTTGGTCTTTGATAATCTTCAGGCACGGGAGAATCGTTGAACATTCAACCCCTCCTTAGAACGCTTATAATAAATAGGTCATTTTGATTTTCCGATTTTTCAATGTTTCATGCTCAAAAACACTTGGGTGTTCATAGAAGCAAACGATCCAATACCTTCTCAAGAAAGTACTTCTACCCTAGTATGAAACCAGTAATGGACGAGGATATTGAATGGTTTTTGTAAAATCTGTGACATTATTACAAAAATGCATCCAATTTTTGCTTGAATTGTAGATCTGGCACGTCATATATCGCTTCGCATTGTACATCCAGTAATAGACCCCAAATCTCAGTTTGTACGTATGTTGTAGTGGGAAGTCTCCTCTACAAAATACGCCTTTCGGAACTAGTTCATTCTTCACATTCTTAGAGAAACGCTGGCTTCAATGAGATCAGATGCGCGGGAATCGACAATGATTTTGCCCATAGAGTTTTGATTTACAGCTCTTGTAAAAAGAGCTTGATTCTATTTGTACAGTGGTTTTCCTATTGCTTATAAAGTTAGTTAATAAATATATAAATTCCAACTTCAAAACATTTCCTCTAAGAAAAATTTTAAGAAACAAATCTAGTCTAAGTAATTTTGCCGCACCCTGTAGACACAAAATTTTCACAATTTGATCACACTACCACCATCTTTTGCTCGCATTTCTTTGCTCTTTGGTTGCACTGCGTCGACCGTCAGTGGTCGTCAAATCGGAGAGCGTGACCTGCCAATCGATGCTCCGCTTCTTAAGCCTTAACTCTTAAGTCCGAATCTTAAGTAGTTTACTTAGCTCCCCCTGGACCTTACCTAGAGCAGGCTAGAGCACCCCCCGGACCGAACCTGGAGTCAGTTACCGACCTCCTCCTGGACCGAACCTGGACCCAGAACTACATAGAGCGTAGTGTACGCATAGAGCGTACTGTATTTAACCTCAGCACATCCCGGCTAGTTCATGGTCCAAAATGTGAAAAATGTTTTTGTGCATGACGATAAACTGAATGTATCTTACGAGTCCATATTTACTGCTGGAAGATTATACCATGATAGAATACCATAGAAGGAGACAAGTGGAATTCGATCAAAACACTTCATTGACAATGTTTGAACACTCCAAATATAATTCCAGTTCTCAGTGCTAGCGCAACGCTTCCGGACAGGATCGATTTTGGTCGAGTCTTACCGAGCACGTCTCTTAAAGAAGGAGTATCACGAATCTCCATCTCCCTCATTCCTCATCTCATATGTTTCAACGACACTGTCGCTTTCTCCTCGTTCCCCCTTATCATACCTAGGCGCCGAATCCATTTCGGGGCGGAGACCAGTAGATTTTTATAGCTTTATTTGCACAAAACATTTTTATTTTACTTTGGAAACGTATATCAAAATAAATAATAAAATTTCACGGAGAAGAATGAAGAACTTCTGGTTGTTCAGTTTGTGATAGCAACTAGCTACCGTAATCCTTTATTTGAACTTTTCTTGTTAAAATTATGTTATTTCTCGAATATAATTTCATTTAGCGGGTTGCCGAATCGATAAGAAATCTTGAAAGGAGTCGAACAAAAGAAAGAAATTAATTTTTAGTAAAGAAACGATGTTTTGACTTTGCATTCCATTTTCTTTCCATCTCCTGTTTTGAAATGCACGGTGCGCGCACGATTTTTCAGTTTGCGATAGAACGCACGTTCGTGGAACGTGAGCCGAACGTGCGTGGTGTACTTCGGTAAGACACATCGTCAATTGTGCATCGGGCGCTCAAGAGGCGCACGTGCGCTCTACTAGCGCCCCCAGTGCAAACGACGAAATTTCTTACAGAATTCAGGATGTACGCACAACGCACGTCGTGTGCACGTTCGACGCACGTGCAACGCACCTTGTGCACATCGTGCATGCACGCACCACGCATCCGCGGCGCCCGGGGGTTTCACTGGCGCATTTCGTGCGCGCACCGTGCATTTCAAAACAGGAGCAGAGGCCTCGAACAAATGGAAAAAAATGGTAAATGAACACAAACTGTGAATTCGAGGCTTTTCCTCTGTTTAATATCTTGTTTACATTCTTAAAAGTTATATTTGATTTCTCGGGGACCCTATAGCACTAAATAAATGCGAGAAACAACGCAATATTGCTCTAAAATGTGGAGCTAGGTCGTGTACACGACACAACTATACTTACTACGGTAGGCGTTGTTGCCAATCACTGACTGATGATATTTTGCGACTTCTATATTTCTAAATTAAATTAAACTTAAATTTAATATTCTATATTGATTATACTTTTATTTGAATATTTTTATTTTGATAAATTGTCGTTTTCGCGTAATTATCGTACACAAAGTCCACTTTCCATGAAAGTGTTCCACAGTGGAACACATTTTTCCACTATTTTCCACTTCCTCCAGTTCATGGTGACAATAACTGAAATCACAGCTGTTTTTCGTAGTTATCGGTTCTTTATGAACTGTTCTATCGAATTAACAAAAAGAAATATCAGAATTAAGCCGTTTTGAAGAATATTAGTCGGTTGCAATAACCTTCCACTTTCCACTGTTGAGGCGTGGTGTTCCACTCTGGTGTAGTGTGCGAAAAGTCGGCGCGTCGGCGCGCACCATGTGGAACACTACGCTTGAGAGTGGAAAAGGGAAGCTAATTGCAACCGACTAATATTCTTCAAAACGGCTTAATTCTGATATTTCTTTTTGTTAATTCGATAGAACAGTTCATAAAGAACCGATAACTACGAAAAACAGCTGTGATTTCAGTTATTGTCACCATGAACTGGAGGAAGTGGAAAATAGTGGAAAAATGTGTTCCACTGTGGAACACAGTGCACAATGTTCGGATTGTCAGGGAAGCGGCCACGTAGTGTGTTTCCCTAATTGGGAAAAGGCGCCGAACAGCGGCTCTTGGGCGCCTTTTCCCAATTAGGGAAAGACACTCGTTGCTCGTTTGCCTTACATTCCTTGAGGCACCAGAACATTGTGAGTGGAACACTTTCGTAGAAAGTAGACTTTGTGCACGATAGAACCGAGGAAAGACAATGATAATCTCAGTGTTTACTCTAGACCAGGAAGTATGATGATTTCTCTCTCGATTAGATATTAACGTTGTATTTTTTAAATTATTTTACGAAGTGAAAACAGTTAATTATGCGGCGACCAGTAAATTTTAGTCGATCTTTGCCGGCGGTGACCAGTAGATTTTGCAGAAAATTTTCTCTTCGTTTCCAGACACCCAGGTATGCCCCTTATCCCTCTCTATCATTTTTGAATTCCTGCATTCCGGGTCAGTTTGGCACAGAGCCAAACGCGTATAACTTTGTTCAAACTTATCAGCTGAACATGCGGTAGCGGGGCTCTTATCTGGAAACCGATTACCATAACCCGACAGTGAGAACTCAGTTGACCAAAAGTTTGTGGGACACCACCTTTAAACTGAATTTCAGTGAAAAGAAAATCAACGGCTCATTTATCTTTGTAAACATCTTCTCATATCCGCAAGCAATGGTAAATCCAAAAAAAGAGAGACAAAACCTCTGCCAAAGTAGTGGGCCATCACGAATAGTGGGCCCGATTCGAATATTTCCATCACTCACGTCAACCCATCACTGGCATAAGCTACACCGTACCCTTCGCATCAAACATCATGCCGAATTTTTGATCAAAATCTGCCAAGCTCATCGACCGATCAGAGACAATTGAATGTGAGGAGACGCAGAATCGCAAGATCACAGTCTCGCTTGTTCTGATCAACTCACGTAGTCAAGTGTAATTGTCTTATCACAACGATCAGAGCCCATATATTCCGAGTCTTCATTCGGCACCCGCAGTTTTACCACTTTACGGTCCACTTCGTTCTCCGGATTTGAACTTCGCGCGCTCACTGCACCTAATACAAATTGTATTTTTTCAAAGAATTATTTCCGAACTTTTTGGGAACCGCCGTTCTCCTTCTCTCCACAGTCACAGTGGCGCTGGCTGCAACGTAAGTATATTGAGGGCGACGTTTTAGAAACGACTTAAATCTCGTGTACACTTAGATAAAATCATGTGAGGACAACATTCTACTTATTGACTTACTTACCACCTACCGCTTTACTACTACTTTATTCTGCTACTTGTGCTTACCACCTAAACCGTGCCTTTCCAGCTGTGGTCAGACCCCGGTCGCCCCCCACATCACTCCACAGGCCGGTCAACATTCCAGAAAGGCCTTTGGAGTGAGAGAGCGTGTGAAATCGAGAGAGACTCTCTCACTTTTGCATACTCTCTCGTCGAAACCCTGGTCTGTAGGTTTGGAATCATGCGCCCCAACCTCGAAGTTGAGGACAACAAGATCTTTGGCGGAACCGTTGCCGTCCCATATTCCTGGTTGTGGCAGGTCGTCTTTTGCTGGAAGTGTGAGCGACCTTTCATAAATCTCACCCGTTACGTGTTTTAAATTCAGGGTATGTACACCACGCTCGGTGTATGCACGCTCGGCGGCCGTACTTCGCGCAACACGCATATCGTGTGTACTCACATCACGCATCTTACCACTTAATATAGATCCACGAACGAAGCCTTACGCGCATCACGCCTAGGCCTCGTTCGTGTTCGCACCGTCCATTAAAACGTAGTAAGGCAAAATTGCGATGCACTACACACACCCCGCAGGCTTTCTAGACAACAAGATCTGCAGGATCGGGTGCGGAGGAACCATCATCGCACCGGGATGGGTCATGACTGCCGGAAAGTAGAGCGGGAAAAAGCGCTTGTCATATATTACATTTATTAAATGATACGATCACACCAAAAAGTCAAATGACGGACTTCCGTTGTTTACCACACAGGCACGTACGCGATCCTCTCACTTTTGCCCGCTCTCTCGCTTTGGTAAACACAGGAAGTACCTTTTTTTGACTTTTTGTGTGTTCGTATCATTTTATAAATGTAATACAACCAGCGCGCCACCCATTCCATCAGTCCGTTCAGGACACTATGACCTCAACTCAAAGAACTACTAGGTCAAGGCCGGCGTCTTTCTTGAGACGCCGGCCTTGACCTAGTAGATCAGGTACTGTTGGATGATCTGGTCGATAAAGTGTTCTCCACAACATTTGGGGGACGAGCTAGTCAGAAATAGTGCAGCGACAAAGACGAAGAGCATTGTGTGGATGTCAAGGCCATCCACAGACACCCCAAGTACAACGCCAGCCTGGTCAAGTACGATATCACCCTCATCGAGGTACAGTATCGGAAACAGAGTCAACTGGCTCGAGTACCCGATCACGAATCCAATTCTTGATTTACAGCTTGCCACCCCTCTGACCTACGGAAACCACGTCCAGCCCGTGTGCCTGCCCTCGTCTGACGATACCGAGACCAGATACCCCAACCACCTCTGGGTCACCGGATGGGGAAGCGCTGAGGGTCAGTGATGAGTCTTGTGTTAACGATAGGTACATGGACTCCAGGTTAGATACTCAGATCCACACAGAGAACAACGGCCATACGATAACAGATGGGACCACGCCAATTTATCTACCCATTCACTGTTTTCTCCTATCTTACCACCTATCCCCCTACTCTATTGAGAGTCAGAATATACTGATTGTTCCTCACGATTCATACGTTATCTCTTTGCGCCCTCGGGCGTCTATAAAATGTAGATATAGATGTATAGTATCTCACCTCTTCCAGAAATGGGTCCGATCTCTTTCGAGCTTCACCAGGCGGAAATGTCCATCATTGACTGGAGAACCTGCGAAACTGAGTTCTTCAAGGAGCATGAGAACCTGAATAAGGAGGTTCGGTCCAATTCCTAAAGACTATTATTTCAGAACGTCTGTCTGTCAGTGTGTCTGTGTGTCTGTCCGTCCGTTAGGCAAATATCTCGCGAACGGATAGAGCTATCGACTCAGTTCCTTCGCCATCACATGCATCACCATTGATAAGGTGAATACCAAGGATTCATTATCTGATAGACAAAAAATTTCCACAATTTGATCACACTACCCCCATCTTTCCTCTCATATCGTTGCTCTTTGGTTGCAATGGGAAGACCGTAAGCGGTGGTCAAATCGAACCTGCCCTATGCTCCGAACCTATGCTCGAACCTATGCACGAATCTGCACCTGCACCTGCACGAACCTGCACGAACCTATGCTCCGCTCGATCTTCTCTTGTTTCAACAGTGTCGACCCAATAAGCGCTAGCTTTAGGATGAAGGACAGGCTCGGCGTCGCAAGTAGTCACGTCTCAACAGCGCGCAAGGCGTGTATCACATCAGGAAATCGTTGCTTTTCTTAAGCGGCAAAATTGGGAGTGTCATGTATGCCAATGTCGACGGTGATCTGTAGGCATACTCTTTTGGAAGGTTACGCTTCGAAACATAAAACTATTTAAAAGGTAACACAAAGTTGGAGAAATGCAGGGGGAGCGGGCGGGATACCGGAGAGCTTTACATCTCCGTACCGGGTATCGGTCATGGCTCGGTCTCCCTCTTACACCAACAACGAATTGTAAAGTTACATAGATGAAGTAGCAGATTCTATCGAAAACCAAACAGTTTATTTAAGAATTGCCGCTCCGGAATGCTTGCTCCGGGAGGAGCTGGAGGGGGTTGGTGTTTGTCTTGATGAGAGAGATGTCATGTTTCCAAATTGTCGATTATTATTGGCGCTATATGAGGCCGATTGCGTAATTGTCGAACAAAAGCCAACACAGCTCGGTACAGCCGAAAAGTCAATGTCTGAGGAAAAATGGTTTTCGGTACTATTTGATATGCTGAACAAAGTGGTGCAGTCTCATGATATGCAAAATCATCTGGAGCTCGATCTTAAGCTCCTAAGATCCGGCCAATTCACTGTTTTTAGGCTATATCTGGATACTCGATCGAGCAATCGAAAAAGTTTGATCACACACTACAGCTAAATTTGCACAAAGAATCTAATGGATATTTTTTCAATGCGCTGTCGTTGTTGGTTCGTCAAATCTGGAAAATTGTCGGCGTCTATGGAAAAAGTGCGAGCGCATACATTTACAGAAGATGTGACAAACCTCTACCGGCTTGTGTTTTAAATCAGGGGAAACATCGATGTCTGCGAACGGAGTTATGATTTTTCTACCGAGGCAATTTGAGGCAAAAAAGGCCGTCAGAAGGAAGAATTGCGCGATTTGCAATTCCCCTCTCATTCTCGACAGCCCGGATGGTCTCGGCGTCTGGAAGTGAGAAATGAGAGGGGAATCATATGTAAATAGCGCAATTCTCCTCTCTGAGGGCTGTTTTTGCCTCAAATTGCCTCGGTAGAAAAATCATAACTCCGTTCGCAGACATCGGAGTTTCCCCTGATTTAAAACACAAGCCAGCACGGGGTTGGTACACCTCCTGTAAATGTATGCGCTCGCACTTTTTCCTTAGACACAGGCAATTTTTTAAATTTGACCAACCAAGAGAAATTGCGCATTGCCAACTTATCCACAAGATTCCTGATACAAATTGAGCTAGAGTCTCTGTTGAAACTTTTTCGACTGCTCGATCGGGTATCCAGATATAGCCTAAAAACTGTGATCTGGTCGGATCTTTGGAGCTTAAAATCGAGCTCCGGTTCAATTTGCATATCATGAGACTACACCACTTTGATCAGCATATCAAACTGTACCGGAAACCATTGTTTCCTCAGACATTGACTTTTTGGCTGTACCGAAGTTTGTCCGACTTTTAGGCAATCGGCCTCATATACAGTCCGGTCAGATCCCCATGTGAAAACGGGGCGCCCGAGGCGACCCGAAGCGACCCATTGACTTTCACAGCAAGGAGAATGAGAAATTCACGTTGAATTAAAGTGCGCTGTGTTCTAGAGGTCATTACCGAACTTTTCATGTATTTCACATAAATTTTAAAAATTACATTAATTATAAATAAATTATTTAAAATGGTTGAATTTACGAATCATAAGTGCGCCCAAGCCGGACTACCGTAGTTGAGAGCTTTTTTTTTCTACAGATCCTGGTCTTGGTGTGTTGCTTTCTTTAATTTAGTCCTCTTAACTACGGTAGTCCAGCTCGGGCGCACTTATGATTCGTAAATTAAACCAGTTTAAATAATGTATTTATAATTAATGTAATTTTTTAAATTTATGTGAAATACATGAAAAGTTCGGTAATGACCTCGAGAACGCAGCGCACTTTAATGCAACGTGAATTTCTCATTCTCCTTGCTGTGAAAGTCAATGGGTCGCTTCGGGTCGCCCCGGGCGCCCCCGGGCGCCCCGTTTTCACATGGGGATCTGACCGGACTGTCTAACAGAAAAAGCCTTGAACAAATTACTGCCCCTTCCTCAAATGCCTTGAATATCAATCGATAACGTGTTTTCTCGACTATATCATTTATTACTTTTACAAATATTTCAATAATTAGGCGCTTAGGCGGGGGTCTGGCACTTGGCGGCTCCGCTGGTGGTGTTGTCGATGAAATCGCAGAAGGCAGAGACGCGGACGAAAACATCTGCAACGATTGTTTGTGAGGACGAAAATTTGAAACTATACACTGTGTCAAGAACAAAAGTCCGTCGTTCTGTGTAGGAACCTTTTACAGCTTACATATTTTAGCACGAATTCGAAATTGTGTAATTATATCGTACCAGCGTAGACCCCCCTTCCGCATCCATGGCCCCACGAGTCGATTCCGTACTGGAACCAGGTGCCGTTGGCGGTTTGCTGGACGAGGGGTCCACCGCCGTCTACCTAAACGACGGTTTCATGCACAGCTCCACGGTTCTGTGTATACCCGATGAGAAAGAATTATCCACATACTGCACATACCTGACACGCGTCAACTCCATGATCACCGGCGCAGAACTCGATCTGAGATATGTTTAATGCCGATCACGTGTTGCATAGTAGGGTTGTCAATACAATACCAATACAAATAGTATACAGCCCCTCTCTCCCCTCTTCCTTATTGACAGCCGGCTCTTCAATAGTATTGAGAGTGAGGGGAGAGAGAGGTCAACCTCAATAGTATTGAAAGTTTCAATAGTATTGAATTCAATAGTGTTTCAATACTAACACCAAAACAAGAAAATATTGAGATGATGCACTCTGATTTTCATCGTGTTAATTGTCTTGCCTTTCAAGTGTTGTCTGACTATATTGATTCAAACAATCTAGTAAATATCATGTTTGTGTTAATGACTGTAAATGTGCTATATTGCAATTTCAGCCTTTTTTCATTGGTAATTAATTATTTATGAGCTTACAATAGTTCTAAAAGTGAGAATAGTCTTAATATTTCATTATCAGTAGTTGCGCGAATTTTAATAGTATTGAAATGATGCGTCCTCTTTCAATACTATTGAGGTTGACCTCTCTCTCTCCCATCACTCTCAATACTATTGAAGAGAGAGGAAGGGGGTGCGCGAGAGGCTCAATACTATTGTTATTGAATCTGCAACCCTATTGCATAGGCACATATCAATATGGCGCGAATTCAAACAAAAAAAAGTTTACTGGGCCGCACCTCCTCGTGGACCTCCATGTGGTCCACGATGTACTCCGTCCCGCAGGTGGGCAGGTCAACAATGGGCATGTCGACCTGGCGGAGTCTGAAGGAGATCATACCCGCTTCTGCAAGAGGAGAGATACACATCGATTATATGGGGGGTGACAATTCCGCAACGAGGTTTTTAACTGCTTTAAACCTATCTGCACATCACCACCAAAGTGTTATTATGATCAGAATCACGAGGGCTTCCAAACCCACACATTAACTAATTACCTAATCAAAGTTTGGCTAATTAGCAGAAAATTCAAAATGGTCAGAAAAATACAGCAACAAGCCGAATCGATGTAAGTGAGCAAATAACCAACAGGGGAAAAAATCCATACAGATTCCTCGAGTTTGAGAAAAGTTATAAGCCGTTGCGGGATTGTCACCCCCACCCCCCCCCCCAATTATATTTCCCCGGAATCCATGCACCTGTTGTTATAACAAGACCTAGTAACACTGACCCTCGATGCTTCCCCATCCGGTCGCCCAGAGCATATTGGGGTAGCTGATCGCGGTATCGTCAGAAGAGGGCAGGCACACGGGCTGGACGTGGTCTCCGTAGGTCAGAGGGGTGGCCAGCTGCAAATCAGGAATTGGTTTAAT
Source organism: Pristionchus fissidentatus (assembly GCA_036245785.1). NCBI lineage: Eukaryota > Metazoa > Nematoda > Chromadorea > Rhabditida > Neodiplogasteridae > Pristionchus > Pristionchus fissidentatus. The sequence goes on along the minus strand of BTSY01000005.1, from coordinate 10,094,726 downwards.
GATCGGGTACTTGAGCCAGTTGGCTCTGTTTCCGATACTGTACCTCGATGAGCGCGATATCGTACTTGATCGTGCTGGCGTCGAACTTGGGGTGGATGTGGATTGCCTTGACATTCACAACCTGCTCTGCGTCTTCGTCGCTGCAATATTTCCGACTAGATCTTTTCCCAAAATCTTGTGGAGAACACTTCACCGGCACCATCGTCTGGCAACAGTACCTGCTCTGGATGTCGAGAAAGATGCCGGCTTTGACCTTGTAGTTCCTCGGGTTGAGGTCATCGATGATGCAGTGTCCTGAACCGCATGGTGTACTGAGTGGTGCGCTGGTTGTACCTGGTAGGCACCCTTTCCCGCTCTACTTACCGGCAGTCATGACCCATCCCGGGGCGATGATGGTTCCTCCGCACTCGACCAAACAGATCTTGTTGTCCAGAAAGCCTGAAAGTGGTGTGTTTGTGTCACCGACAATTTCTTCATTTTGCTTTTAAACACCCGAGTACGCAACGGGAGAGAATTATGAAAGGTCGCTCACTCTTCCTGCACCAGACGACCTGCCAGGGCCAGGAGTAGGGGACGGCGATTGTTCCACCTAAGATCTTGTTGTTCTGACCTTCGAGGTTGGGGGCGACCGGGGTCTGACCGCAACTGGAAAGGGTATGGTGTAAGTGGTGGTGCGCCAATAGATAATATATGGCCCTTTCATAAATTATAATAGGAAGCGTACAGGTGGCAAAGGCTAGTGTGGTTTGAAAACATCGCTCTTATGCTGCGCAAATTTCATGGGGTGCAAGGTCCAAGAAAAAAATTGGGTTGCAAAAGTCACAGGGTGAAAAATTTAAATTTGAATTCCCGCAATTATCGATTTTTGCTTACATCTCGGCTCCCGGTGAACCTAGCGACACAAAATTTCGTTTGCAAGTTCTAAACGTATAAAATAATTTAAATCTTTGAAGTTTTGGTTTCAACGGGAGCCAAGTTATAAGCAAAAATCGATAATTGCGGGAATTCAATTTTTTCTTTGCACTCCCTAAGATTTTTGCACCTTGGTGCAATTGCACCCGTGATTTTTGCTCACCATTAATAACTTACGTTGCGGCCAGCGCCACTGTGACAGTGGAGAGAAGGAGAACGGCGGTTCTCATACCTGAACAGTTGGGAAATATTTTTTATTGCAATATTATAATTAAACACGTGCTCGATCCAGAACCGAAGAATCCATTATAACGTCCAGATAAATCCACATCCCACCAAAAATCGCCCCTTGGAGAATAAAGATTAAAGATTAAATGCAAAGATCGTGTGAAGTCCCCTTCTGGAGCAAGAAGTGGATCGTGAAGTGATAAAGTATGAGTGTCGCATGAAAGCTCGTCATATATGGGCTCAGCTTTCTGTGATAAGACCATTATACTTCCGTGCGTGATTGGATCAGAACAAGGAGGCGGTGATCTTGCAATTCCAACCTCTGCGTCTCCTCACATTCAATGATCTCTAGTCAGTCGATGGGCTTGACAAATCGTGATGTTTGAAGGATTCACGTGAGAACGCAATTGAAACGACGAAGACAAACGATTCGCTATCAGATAGTCACAATTTTTCCACAATTCAAACACATTGTACCTTCTTTTCAACGCATTTCTTTGCTCTTTCGTCGAAATGCAAAGTCACTACTTTGATCCATCCTCAGCAACGAAGCCGCATGGATCACAGTTCCTCCAAACACTTATCTCTCGAGCGCGCGTAATGCACTGGGGCGCTCGTTGGGAAGTACTTTCGAAAGGTTCATCATGAATACATCGCGGCCTACTCCCCGATTTCAGAGAAGAGTCATGCCCTTCTCGTGACTTGCTCTCCCTCTTACACCTACAACAACAAGAAATTGCTAAAGCTGCTATACATTTATTTGATACAAACTGTATAAGAAATTCCTGCCGCAGCTGGATGAGTGCTCCGGGCTGGAGGAGAGTTTCTCTCGATGAGAGGATTGTCTTGTTTCCAAATTATGGATTCTGTTTGATGTTATATAAAAATAAAACAGTCTTGTCTTGAACACAGCATTGCCTCCCCTCTATAATGACTTGCACATCAAGTGTTTTCTCGACTCTATTTTTTCAAAAAAAATCATGTATTGGGCGCTTAGACGGGGGTCTGGCACTGGGCGACTCCTTTGGTGCTGGTGTTGATGAATTCGCAATACTCAGAGCGCGAAGTCTCCAGCTTACTTTACTCAGGGGTGTTCACATCTACTAAAAATGGGAGACTTGATGTCTTCATCTCTCAATTTCGCATGCTCTCTCAGCAGGAGACAACGTCTCCTGAGTAAGGAAAGTTGGATACTTCGTGTTCTGTGTAGACGCTTACGCGGGAGTAGATTCCTGCAACGATTGTTTGCGGGGGAGGCAAAACAAATTCGCACTCTGTCAAGATCAAACGTCCGTCTTTATGTGTGGGAACTTTTCACATCTTTCCACAGGTTAGCGCGAATTCAAATTTATATAATTATACCGTACCGGCCTCGCCCACGCTCCCGCATTCATGGCTCCACGAGATGGTACCGTACTGGAACCAGGCGCCGGACGCTGCCTGCGGGATTAGGGGTGAGCCGGAATCTCCCTAAACGCCGGTTGCAGACATTGTTGCACGGATCTGCCTATTCCCGGTAATTATAAAGAACTCCCGGAACTGAACTGACATTACACGGGGCAACTCCCTTCTTGCCGGCGCAGAACTCTATCTGCAATATTTTAATGCCGATCATCTTATACTGAGGCTTTCAAATAGATACGGCGCGAAAAAGAAATGAATTTACGGGGTATTTTCGGGTTTTTTGAGTTTTTTGGGAACTCCTTCTCGCAGGTGGGCAGGTCAACGATTGGCAGGTCGGCCTGGCGAAGCTTTCGGAAAATTATATCGTCTGAAAGAGGTGAGATAGAACCACGAACCCATACACCTGTCTCGGTATCGTCGGACGATTGCAGGCAAATGGGCTGGACGTGGTCTTCGTAGGTCAAAGGAATGGCCAGCTGCAAAGCGGGATTTGGATTCGAGATCGAGTACGGGTGCATGTTGGTTCTGGTTCCGGTACAGTACCTCGACGAGAGACGAGTGTATATCGTATTTTCTCAGGGTATAGTTGTACTTGGGGTGGAGGGCTTTGACATCCCCGACCCGCCACCGACAATCTTCGTGCCAGATACGCCGAGATTGGGCTAAATAGGGGTCTGGCCGCAACTGGAAAGGGACTCGGTGTAAAAAAAGGTAAAGGTAAAGTTGCACCGGAATCAAAACGACTTTACGTCGACAAGCGCCCACTCTGCCGGGACCAGCCTGTAAGGCCGGTTGCTGCACAGATCTACGTATCCCCCGCTGATCAGGCTTCTGGGGCACGCTACCTTTCGCAATCAAAGTTGCTACCAATTTTACCGCCAACGAGGGGGTTGGAAGGATTGGTGAACCGGTTGCTGCACAGGGCACAGGGTACGGAGTAGGTAGTAAGTATAACATTAAGTAAAATGTTGCCCTCAAATGATTTGATTTAACAATAAGTGTACACGAGGTGCAAGGGGTGGTGTGGTTTCTAAAACTTCGCTCCCAATAACTTACGTTGCGGACAGGGTTAATGCGGCCGTGGAGAGAAGGAGAATGGCGGTTCTCATACCTGAAAAGTATGTAAATAATTCTTTAAAACAATACAAGAGGAAAATTAACTGCACTGGGCTCGCGAAGTTAAATTCCGGAGAAAGAAGTGGACCGTAAAGTATTAAAACCACGAATGCCGCATGAAAGCTCCGCATACATTGGCTCTGATCGCTGTGATAAGACTATTTCACTTCCATGTGTGATTTGATCAAAAGAAAGTGATCTTACGATTAAAATCTCTGCATCTCCTCACATGCAATGATCTCTAGTCAGTCGATGGGCTTGGCAGATTGATCAAAACTTCGGCATGATGTTTGCGGCGTTGGGTACGGTGTAGCTTATGCCAGTGATTACAGTCTCGAAAACAACCAACTAGTAAACTCATTTCCTGTCAACTAGTTCACTTTCACCAGTTGTCAACTATTCAACTAGTTGAGAGCGGTCGAACTCAACTAGTTGACAAGAAATCAACCAGTCGACTCATTTTCACCCCTATAGTGGTCCACGATTGGTCGGTCGGACCGTGTAAAATGAACCACCGATTCGATCTTCCGAGTCCCCTTAGAATGAGATGAGGTGACTGGCGTCGAGTATTTGACTAGTTGACCGCTTTTCAACTAGTTAACTAGTTGAGAATGGTCGGGACGGACAGTTGAATTGAAATCAACGAGTTGAATTCAATCCTTCTCAACTAGTTGTTTTCGCTAAACCAGTTGTTTTCGAGACTCTATCAGTGAGAACATGATGGAATCGGGGGAGACCGTCAAATAGACACATTTTCCCCAATTTCATCACACTACCCCTTCTTTTCTCGCATTTCTTTGATCTTTCGTTGCAATGTAAAAAACAGTGTTTACTTACTTCGCAGATCCATTCTCAGCTGCGAAGCCGCATTGATAACAATTCCTCCAAATACTTCTCTCTCGAGCGCGCGTAGTGCAGTGGGCGTGGGTGTTCGTTGGGAAAGACGATCGAAAGAATCTTAATGTGTATATTGGCATACTCCCGATCGAGTGTTGAAATCAATGTTGAAAAGCCTGCTGCACCTGTGAAACAAGAAATCACTGCTTGTCTAGGGCGATGACATTGATATTACTAACGCTGCCAACGTTAATGGCCTGTTGAACTATAACCGTTTGGAAGCGTATGCTGTGCAATAGGGTGGCGAAATCAGTGTAGTATCGATACACAGTGCATTCTCAGTACGTGCACTGAGTAGTACACCTGAGTATCGATACACTTGAAAAAGCGAGAGTGATGTACTGAAATGCACTGTGCACTGCAGTACATGCGCCCCGTGCACTACCAGTGCACTAGTGTACTGCTAGTACACTACTCGTTGTGGGAGAGCGTGTACTGCAGTACACAGTACATTTCAGTACATCACTCTCGCTTTTTCTGGTGTATCGATACATTTGACTTCTTCAAAATCAAGTACTGCAGAGCACATGAGACTCAAGTGCACTGCAGTACTGTACTGCTATTAGCCACCCTATTGTGCAAGATCAACGTATTTTAAAGGCACCACTGTTGAGCCTCAATCGGGAGAATTCCAATGGAGTGCGACACCGGAGTGCTTGTCCTTGGCCATGGCTGGCTGTCCCTCGCATACCTACAACGAATTTTAAAGCTACATGCACGGCGAAAAAGATTCTATCGTATCCCAAATTGCTTATGTAAGAATTGTCGCATCGGGGTCGGGTAGGTGGTAAAGGTCTGGGAGGTGTGGTGACCTTTCTCTTGATGAGGGAGGTGCCATGTATTCAAATTATCAATACTGATTCAATTATATATAAAAATTGGACATTGTCGTTTGTCTTGAACAAAGCATTGCCCCCCCCCTCCAATGACTTGCACATAAATAGATAAAGTATTTTTTCCGACTTTATCATTGATTATTCTTTTATCATTAGACTTTATCATCTTTATCATTAGACTTTATCATCTTTATCATTAGACTTTATCATTGAAAATGCATTTATTGGGCGCTTAATTGGGGGTTTGGCACTGAACAACTCCGTTGGTGGTGGTGTTGATGAAGTCGCAGTGGGCTGTTACGCGCGAGTAGATTCCTACAACGATTGTTTGCGAGGGCGGCAATTTAATACTTGGTACTGTGTAAAGGTCAAAAGTCCGTGTATATGTGTAGGAACTTTCACATCTTGCAACAATTTAGCGCGAATTCAAATTTGTGTAATTATACCGTACCTGCCTCGCCCTCCTCTGCGCATCCACGGCCTGACGACACGATACCGTACTGGAACCAGGTGCCGTTGGCGGTTTGCTGGACGAGGGGTCCGCCGGCATCTCCCTAAACGCCGGCTTTAGACATTATTCCACGGATCTTCCTATTCCCGGTAATTGCAAAGAATTCCCCGAACTGCACTAACATCACACGAGTCGACTCCCGTCTTGCCAGCGCAGAATTCGTCCTGAAATTTTTTAATGCCGATCATTTTGTGTAGATGCTGTTAGAATAGATGTAAATTCACGGGGATATTACCTCTTCAAAGAACTTCTTGGGGTACTCCTTCTTGCAAGTGGCCACGTCAACGATGGGCACGTCGGCCTGGCGAAGCTTGCGGGATTTCATACCGTCTTCTGCAATAGGTGAGATAGATCTGGGTATCCTCGAAAGAGAGCGAGTGACTCGAGAGAGGGGCCATAAAAGGCCGATTCAATGAGTCGTTTTCGCCACCCTAGTTCCACAAAAATCAACACTGACCATCAGTGCTTCCCCATCCGGTGACCCAGAGCATGTTGGGGTAGCTGATCTGGGTATCGTCGGACGAAGGCAGGCACACGGGCTGGACGTGGTCTCCGAAGGTCAGTGGGGTGGCCAGCTGCAAAGCGGGGTTTGGATTCGAGATCGGTGACGGGTGTCTGTTGGTTCCGGTGCCGGTACCGTACCTCGATGAGGGCGATATCGTAGTTGCTCAGGCCATAGTTGTATTTGGGGTGGACGTAGAGTGCCTTGACCTTCACAACCTGCTCTGCGTCTTCGTCGCTGTAATTTCCGACTAGTACTTTTCACAAATGTTATGGAGACATCGAACACACCGTTTAATTACAGGGTGTGGCAAAAGTACTTGGCAAAAGTGGGCAAACGTGGATAAACAACAATTTTTTTCTGAAAGTGCGGTCGCTCTCATCTATATACCATATATTACTCATGTGTTTGCACTTTTAACAGGGCCAGGTGAGCGTTTGACTCGACTCGAAGGTTCACTGGAGCTCCATGACTATCTGATAATTATCAAGAAAAAAGGGATATTAGCTATATCTTCGTGTCGTAAAGGAAGTACACATCACAGTTATTAACCAGTGTTTTAACTTTTACCACATTCCTACAAAAACGGTTTAACAGTTTATAGAACTAATATTTCCGCGATTAACGTTTCTGAATGTTCATTTTCCATCTAATTTTACAGACCCAGTCAATTCAATTCAATTCAATTATTTATCATGTCAGGCAATAGTGCTCAGATGAGGATGGGCCGGAATTCTTCGTTAGTTGCATTCCACCATTGGGGCCCGATTGCTCGTTTCAGGTCATCTCTCCATCGGGTATTGGGGTGGCCTTGGGGGCGTTTCCAGTTGTAGGGGGTCCACATCGTAGTTGCCCGCGTCCAATGGTTGATTTCCATTCGCCTTATCTTCAAGGCCCATTTCGCTTTCCGTTTAAGTGCCTCCTTATTCCAGTCTCGAATTTGGGTGATTTCTCGTAATCGTTCATTCCTCATTCGATCCAGAAGGCTCCAATCATCCGACGTTCCATCTTCCTCAGGGTGACATCGAGGCGCTCTTTGTCACTCGATCTCAGTACATCTCAGTACAGACCCAGTACATTACCTCTTTATTTCGTCGAAAACGGCGGCCTTGATCTTGTAGTTCTTGGGGTTGAGATCAGCGTCGGTGCAATGTGCTGAACGGAGTGGTGTACGCATGGGTGCACATTTGGGTGGTCTAATCCGGGCCCGAATTTCGCGGTCCCGGGACCGGGTTGGTCCCCGGACCGACAAGAAAAGCGAGAGTGCGGTCCTGTTTGGTCACGAAACCGTTTTTGTCCAGCGGGTCAACCGCCGGTACCGCGGGTCCGGTCCCGTGGGACCACTCAAAGAAAATTTAAATTGGAGGAGTATTAGAGCCCGGATAAGTGTTTTTGTGAAAGTATGAAAACACAGGTCTAGAAAATTTTGCAACAAAAAAATTGTTGAAAAAATGAAAACAAATATAAATTGTCGTTCTACAGCATTTCACGGTGAACTTACATATAAATAAAAATTAAACAAAGAGGATTCGTCTTACAGTGTTGTATTTTCCCTACCGCGGGACCGTTTTGGTCTCGGGGGACCGGTGCCGTTGTCGATCCCGGCCCCGCGCTGGCCCGCATTAGGCCACCCTACATAGTGCACATGGTAGGCGGCGCTCTTTTCCCACTCTACTTACCGCTAATCATGACCCATCCCGGGGCGATGATGGTTCCTCCGCACTCGAGCAAACAGATCTTGTCGGAAACAAAGCCTGCAAGTACCGTGTGGGTGGGGAGGCGACGTGTTCCACTACTATGTACACTAAGGACGTCATTTTCATCGCTTACTATTGGTGCACCAGACGATCTGCCAGGGCCAGGAGTAGGGGACAGCGATGTCTCCACCGACGATCTTGGTGCCAGACACGACGAGATTGGGCTTGATGGGGGTCTGACCGCAGCTGGAAAGGGGCGCGGAGTATGTAGTAAGTAAAAGAAATTGAGTAAAGTGAAAGTAAAGTGGCAAGTGGTAAGTAAGTCAGCGAAATGTTGATCTCACATGATTTGATCTAAGTGTACACGAGGTATAACGAGTGGTGTGGTTTATAAAACGTCGCTCTTAATAACTTACGTAGCGGCCAGCTTCAATGCGACCGTGGAAAGAAGGAGAACGGCGGTTCTCATACCTGTAAAGTTCGGAAATAACTAGCGGGGTTGTATTGAGGTTAAATGCACTACGCTCTATGCGTACACTACGCTCTATGCGTACACTACGCTCTATGCATAGTTCTGGGTGCGGGTTCGGTCCAGGGGGAGCTCGATAGGTGGCTCGAGGTACGGTCCAGGGGGTGCCCTGTAGCCGGCTCCAGGTTCGGTCCAGGGGGAGCTCGGAAGCCGGCTCCAGGTTACATTGAAGCTCGACTTATGTTGGGGAGTGTTAATCGCTACAAAGAGTACTGGCTTATTCCGTTGCAAAAGGCTCGTGAGAGAGAGCGATCGAAAAAAGTTGCCACTACGCCACTTCGTGGCTCCGTGGCAACTTTTTTCGATCGCTCTCAGCCCCACGAGCCTTTCACAACGGAAACGCAGGATACAGTGCGTTCAGAACTTTTAGAACACTTTCAGAGATGTTTCCCATGATTCCCTACGCCCTCTGAATCTTTTTGGAACTTTTCAAAATTTTCGATTTTTCACGTTAAAACATGTTAGAACACGGTCAGACACGTTTCGAACATCGCAAAACACTTTTCCTGCGAACCCCTACGCTCTCTGAATCATTTGGGAACTTTTTGAAATTTTTCGATTTTTCACGTTAAAACGTCGCGTTAGAACACATTCAGACACGTTTCCGACATCGCAAAACACTTGTGTAGTGATCCCCTACGCTTTCTGAATCATTTTTGGAACTTTTCGAAATTTTCGATTTTTCACGTTAAAACGCGTTAGAACATGTTCAGACACGTTTCCGACATCGCAAAACACTTTTGTAGTGATCCCCTACGCTTTCTGAATCATTTTGGAACTTTTCGAAATTTTCGATTTTCACGTTAAAACGTGTTAGAACACGTTCTGACACGTTTCTGACATCGCAAAGCACTTTTCCTGTGATCCCCGACACTCACCGGTGCGTTTGGAGAAGGTTCGAAAATTTCGATTTTTCATGTTAAAACTCGGCAAAACAGGTGAAAACGTGTTTCACGGTACTCAAAAACGGGTTAGGACGGTTTCTGGCACAAATGCGGCAGAAGGTTCGCCCGCGGCGGGGGTCGAACCTGGGGCCTCGGATTCAAAGTTTGGCTCGTAACCCACTTGGCTATGGATTTGGTTAATTATATTTTGTAAAATTTGAAAGGTATTCTGGTCGGTTATCATATGCAAAAGGATCTGAGAAGATTGATTGAGTTTGAAGCGATTTATAGCGAAAACATGAAAACTTCCGTCACGCGGTTAAAACTCGGCAAAACAGGTGAAAACGTGTTTCACGGTACTTAGAAACGTGCCAGGAGCACTTGCGGCGCTTGCGAAAAATGCGGCAAAAGGTTTGCCCGCGGCGGGGGTCGAACCTGCGTCGGTCGGATTTGAATGTCGCGCCCTTTAACCACTTGGCCATGGATTTGGAGATTTAAATTTTGTAAAATTTTAAACAATTCTGGTCAGTTATCATATGCAAAAGGCTCTGAGGAGATTTTTTTTTTGAAGCAAAATATAAGGAAAATGAGAAAAAAGTGTGACCGGACGGAAGGAAAAAAAACAGACAGACAGACAGACAGACAGACGTTAGCATTTTCTAATATATAGTAATACAATTAAATATACAAAATTATAATAAAATGCAGTGAGCGTGGGAAGTCGTCTTATGGAGCAAGAATTTGAGCGTAAAGTAGTAAAACTGCTAGTATCAAATGAAGGGTCTGCATATATGGGCTCTGAAAGCTGTGATAAGACTTCACTTGAATGCGTAATTTTGATAAAAACAAACGAGGCGATGATTTTGCGATTCTGCGTCTCCTCACATTCAACGATCTCTTGTCGATGGGCTTCGCAGATTTTGATCAAAAATTCGGTTTGATGTTTGAAGCGTAGGGTACGGTGTAGCTTACGCCAGTGACAGGTGCGATGGAAATATCGGATTCCGGCGCACTATTCGTGATGGTAGAGGTTTTCCTGCGTTAGATTTACCGATACCCGTCGACATGAGAAGATACTCACAAGCAGAAGTAAACGGATTCGGTATGTCTCTACATATTTGTTAAGTGTATGCGCACAACACACAACAGAGTGTCGATTACCGTTGCTCTGTTTCAAAAAGATTTCATTGAAATTGAGGTAATAACACGGCCTGTGGTAGATAGCATCGAGTCGTTTTACCGTGCTCCTTTTTTTCGCATTATTTTCTTACTTAGTCTGATTGCAATCGAGGACGTAAGCAGCAGCTTCAACAGTCAGAAAGCACTGGTCGGACAGTTTCAGGTGTCATACGATCATAGGTGTCCACGACAGTGTCGAGTTGTGTGTCTGAACGCTGCCCCACGTGGTGCAGCGTGCATACTCACAGCTCGACAGCTTGCCTGGACAGGTTTGCATACGACTCAACTATGTTTCTCAATCCATTTCATGAAGACCGAACAGCTCAAAGTTGACGTGTCGCTGTCTAATTCCCATCGTTTTCATTGAATGGCTTCACTTTGTGTCTATTGTCGACTCTGATTCACTGGTGATACGGTGAAGACCAAGGAATCATTATCAGATAGACACAAGAAATCCACAATTTGTTCACACTACCCCCATCTTTCCTCTCATTTCTTTGCTCTTTGGTTGCAGTGGGAAGACCGTCAGTGGTCGGCATTTCGGAGGACAATCGATGCTCCGTTCGATCTTCACTTGTTTTAAGAGCCTCGACCCAATAAGCGCGAACTTCAGGATGAAGGACAGGCTCGGCGTCGCAAGCAGTCACGTCTCAACAGCGCGCAATGCGTGCTGCACCTGTGAAACAAGAAAGCATTGATTTTCTTGGGCGGTGACATTGAGAATGCTAGGCATATACTCGTTTGAAAGCGTATGTTGGTCTGGGAGGTGTGATGGCCGGGTCTCTCTCTCTTGATAAGGGAGGTACCATGTATTCACATTATCGATTCTAATTGGTTGTTTATGCATATAGAACAATCTTGTCTTGAACAGATTACTGTCCTCCTCAAATGCCTTGCACATCAATCGATAAAGTGTTTTCTCGATTTTATCATTGATTACTTTTACAAATATTTCAGTAATTAGGCGCTTAGAGGGGGCTCTGGCACTGGACAAGTCCGCTGGTGGTGTTGTCGATGAAATCGCAGAAGGCAGTGACGCGAGAGAAAACTTCTGCAACGATTCTTTCAAGAGCGGTAATTTAAAATTTGGCATTATCTCTAGATCGAAAGTCGGTCGTTCTGCTTAGGATCTTTTTACAGCTTTCATCTCTTTGAAGGAATTCGAATTTGTGTAATTATACCGTACCAGCCCTGTCGCCCCGCCCGCATCCATGGCCCCACGAGGTGATACCATACTGGAACCAGGTGCCGTTTGCGGTTTGCTGGACGAGGGGTCCACCGCCATCTACCTAAACGTCGGCTTTGAACACAATTCCACGGGGGGGTGACATTTGAGCAACCGACATTTGAGCAACGGGCCATAACTCAACAAGGAGTGAGCATAGCGCTATGGGAGTGGTACCATTGAGATCAGCATCAGAAAAAAATAAATTTCATAATTAATTAATCAATTTGCATAATTAATGAGACATTAATTAATTAATTAATTAATTATGAAATCTCAATTTCCTGATGCTGATCACAATGGTACCACTCCCACAGCTCTAGGCTCACGCCTAACTGAGTTATTACCCGTTGCTCAAATGTCGATTGCTCAAATGTCGGTTGCTCAAATGTCGGTTGCTCAAATGTCCGTTGCTCAAATGTCACCCTCCCCCCAATTCCACGGCTCTGCCCATTTGCGGTAATGAATATAACTCCTTGCATTGCACAAACCTGGCACGCGTCAACTCCATAATTGCCGGCACAGAACTCGACCTGAAATATTGTAATACTTTGTACAGAGGCTATAGTATCAATGTAAAGCGAATTTATTTACGTGTTAAATTGAATTTATTTGGCCGAACCTCCTTATAGACGTCCTTACGATCCTGAATGAACTCTCTCTCGCAAGTTTCCCAGTCAATAACGGGCATTTCCGCCTGGCGAAGCTCGAACGAGATCGGACCCATTTCTGGAAGAGGTGAGACAGATCTATATTTATATTTTATCGACGCCCGAGGGCGCAACGAGATAACGTATGAATCGTGAGGAAAAATCAGTAAATTATGACTCTCTATAGATCGCTACTCTATAGATAGATTAGCGGATACGGGTACGATAGGACAAAACAATGAATGGGTAGATCAATCGACCTGGTCCCATCTATCATCGTCTGGCCGTTGTTCTCTGTGTCTGTATTTGGATATCTAACCCGGCATCTATGCACCTGTCGATAACACAGGACTGATCACTGACCCTCAGTGCTTCCCCATCCGGTGGCCCAGAGCTTATTGGGGTATCTGGTCTCGGTATCGTCGGACGAGGGCAGGCACACGGGCTGGACGTGGTCTCCGTAGGTCAGAGGGGTGGCAAGCTGCAAATCAGGAATTGGTTTAATGATCGCATACTTGAGCCAATTGGTACTTGCTCCGATAATGTACCTCGAGAAGGGCGATATCGTACTTGATCAGACTGGCGTTGTACTTGGGGTGGAGGTGAATTGCATTGACATTCACAACCTGCTCTGCGTCTTCGTCGCTGCAATTTCAGGCTAGCTCTTTTATAAAATTTTGTGGGGAACACTAGAGTGCGAAATGTGAGACCACGGCATCTTCATTTCGCACACTCTCTAGACCGGTCGATAGGTGAGAGAGTGTGTGAAATGAAGATACCGTGGTCTCACATTTCGCACTCTAGAGAACACTTCACCGACACCACCGTCTGACAAGAGTCTGACAAGAGACCTGTTCTGGATGTCGAGAAAGATCCCGGCTTTGACCTTGTAGTTCTTTGCGTTGAGGTCATCGATCACACAGTGTCCTGAACGGACTGGTGTAATGGGTGGCGCGCTGGGTGTACCTGGTAGGCACCCTTTCCCACTCTGCTTACCGGCAGTCATGACCCATCCCGGGGCGATGATGGTTCCTCCGCACTCGATCCTGCAGATCTTGTTGTCTAGAAAGCCTGCAAGCGGTGTGTGAATTGCATCGAAGTTTTGCCTGTACTACTATTTAATGCACGGTACGAACACGAACGACGACTGAGCCATGCGTGTAATGCAGCGAACAGTACACCCGTCTAGTCTGAAATGGTCTCGCCATTTCGCACACTATCTCACCCATCTACCGGTCGAGAGAGTGTGCGAAATGGCCAGGCCATTTCAGACTAGTCTGGTACACTGTTCACTGCATAGGGCAGATGCGTGATGCGCGTGCGCACGATATGCGTGTTGAGCGAAGTGCGTGCGCTGAGCGGGCATACACCAGGCGTGGTGTACATACCCTGAATTTTGCACACACACAAAATACTTCGTCATATCCATGGCGGGTGCTCACCGAGCATGTGTTGTGCGTTCGATGTTCAATTGTGACCCCGCTCTCTCCCTCCTCCGCTCTCTCATCTCGCCATGCTCTCTCGCCGTCTCTGAGGGAATCGGCAACTACCAACTGCAACTGGGTACCGACAGTTGACTCTCTCTCAAATCGGTACCCATAAAGGTGATATGACTACCGATCAATCTACCCCGTCTTCCCAATCGAACTCAGATTCGTCGATGGCTCAATCTTCTCAACTGGGAAAACGTGCAAGAGTCGATGACGAAGGAATGATGACAATCAACGAGATGTCTCAACTGCTGCTGAGAATGAGGGACCAGCTGGACAGAACCAACGACCACGTCTTCACGCTCGAGGCTGAGCTTCGTGAGTTGAAGTCCCGAGTGGCATCCCTTCCCCCTCCCCCGGTCGACCTGATTGAAATTGACATGGATGTGTCCACAAATACGGCCATCCCACTTCCCCCTCCCCTTCTCAAACCCCCATCACCCATCGAGCCGCCCTCATCTGATCACGAACGATCTCTCGTGATTGCCCGTCTACCTCTCAATCCCAATCGAACCCCTCAGCAACAAGTACGTGATGACTACGATCAAGTAGTAGCCATCACTTCCCTCACTGGATTCCCCTGTCTACCCATTGCCGTCTACCGTATGCCCCCTGGAGATCCCCTTGCCAAACACAATCGATTGACCAAGGTTGTTCTCCCGACGAGACAGCATGCCCGGATGGTACACAGACACGCGAACAAAGTGAAACAGGATCCTCACTTCGCAGATGTTTGGATAAGAGAGTCATTCTCAAACCCTGAGGACAGACCCAAGACTCCTCCCATCAGACAACAGAATACCGCAACCCGTCGTCAAATCGATACAAGGCAGCCGAAACGGACCCGCAATGATTCAGTGTTCACCAACAGCGGTCACAGTCTTCCCCCCAATCCGCCTGCGAACACGAACCAGAAACCGAACACGGATGAGTACCCGAATCCGAATCAGTACCCGAACTCGAGCCAGTACCCGAACCAGTATCCCAAGGCAGACCCACAGCCGACAATCCAGTATGTCCCGATGGCACAGTATGGACGCCCGCCCTCCTTCAACCCCATTCCTCCCATGCCCATGCATATCCCCATGTCGTACCCCAATCCCTACATGCAATTCGCGTCTTATTATGGTATCCCCAACAATTATGGCATGCAGGGAAACTGTCAATGAATCTCCGGTCTCTAAATCGCTCAGACAAAAACTCAATATCGATTACCTCTATTCTAGCTAATTGCCGCTCTGTGAGAAATAAGCTACCGTATCTGTCTCAAATTTTTTCTCAGAAATTTTCAATCATTTGCCTAACAGAAACGTGGCTGTCATCGGTATTCCCCAACTCTCTACTGTTAGATTCGCACGAACAATTCTATAATGTTTTCCGTAGAGACCGAAATTCCAGAGGAGGTGGAGTTGCTATCATAGTACATTCCTCAATTAGTGCCATTCAGATATCTGATGAAACTGTCAAAGGGTCACATGAACTGATAGCCATTGATCTAGATATCAACGGTGACCTACTGAGAATTATCTGCGCATACCGTAATCCAAAAGCGACCACTCTACAGACTGATTCCCTAATAAAATCGATTACTGACCTCTGCTCTTGCCCCCAGCCCTCGGTAATCACAGGTGATTTCAATCTACCTGATATTGATTGGCCATCCTTTCCTACCCCCCAGAAAAACAATATCACCCCCTCCTCCCAGTCGTTTATTGATCTCTGTAAGTCGATAAAACTCGCGCAACTTGTAAAAGACCCCACTAGGAAAGAGAACATTCTTGATCTCGTTCTCTGCAACAATCCTGGAATAGTCACCAAAACTGAAGTAGGCCCACCCTTTGACATCTCCGACCACAACACGGTCAAATTTGAGCTATCACTAGTTCATTCCGTTCCCGCTTTCACATTGAAAAGAGACTTCAAGAAAGCAGATTACGATATGATCAATTGTCAGCTAGCAAATGTTGACTGGGTTACTGCTTTCTCTACAATGAGAAATATTGACAAGATGTATGATTTACTAATTAAAGTTATACAAAAGTCTATTGATACCCACGTACCATGGGTAAAAGTAAACGTAACGCACGGAAAAATCCCCCCGCACATAGAGCGCCTCCTAGTGAAACGCTTCAATGCGTGGCAGAAATCAATCGCATTAAGTTGCCCACGATTGACGCGCGAGTTTGAAAGTTTAAATAGACGTTTCAGAACAGAGTTGATTCGATACCAGAAAACAATTGAGAGAAAAATTATTGAAAGTGAGGACAGAAATAAGTTCTTCCGTTACATGAAACGCTGTGTCAACTAGCAGAGAGGAGTTGAAGGGTTGAAAAATAGCACCGGAAATCTAATTTTAGACGACCAGGGTAAAGCTAATTTGCTTGCTGAGACCTTCGCAAGTGTTTTCACCACCGATGATGGAAATTTGCCAACTACTGCGCGTACCACAATACCAGGATACCAAGAGCCCCTCTTTTTGAGACATGAAATTTGCGCTCTTATCAGTAAATGGAAACGATCATCCTGTAGAACTCCGGAAAACATTGATTTAAGCTACATTAAAAAGATAGCAGTCCCGATATCAGAAGCATTGGAAATAATCTTTCGTCATTCATACGAAACAGGCACCGTGCCTAGCCCTTGGAGGCACTCTATAGTTACTCCCGTTAAGAAATCTCCTCCTTTTTCTGACCCCTTAAACTACAGACCGATTTCGATTACATCGATTTTCTGTAGAGTATTGGAGCGCCTTTTATGCAAGTCTGTCATAGACCACTGCGAAAAGCAGAACATATTCCCCAATGAACAATACGGTTTCCGAAAGAGGAGGTCCCGCGAGTTGCAAATGCTCGATGCGCTTGAATATTGGACATCATCAATTAGTAACGGAGAACCAGTGAACGTTATATATTTTGACTTTGCGAAAGCGTTCGATAGAGTCTCCCATCCCAAACTAAAACTGAAACTGGGAAATATTGGACTCTCCTCGAAAACAGTTAGTTGGATATCAGGATACTTAAATGATAGGACTTTCCAAGTTAGAGTGAGCGAAAAACTATCAAACCCCCATCCCGTCTCTAGTGGAGTCCCACAAGGTTCTGTGCTTGGACCATTGCTTTTCCTAATATACACTTCCGAAATACCATCCCTCGTACAAAACAATGGTGTCATTGCACGAATGTATGCAGACGACATAAAAATATATCGAGCTTTCAAAAAGGGTGATGCCTCTGTCCCACTACAAAATGCTATCGATAGTATATCAAATTGGTCTGCAGAGTGGCAGCTCCCCCTTGCGTCGCATAAATGCAGCTCACTTCACTTAGGTCGGGCCAATACCAAAAGGTATACAGTATCGGCACCTCCAAATTAGCCCAGAACGTAGAAGTAAAAGATCTAGGGTTCATAATTGAGAAAACACTTACTTTCACTAAGCACTGCAGAACAACTGCAATGAAAGGTAAAACAGCCTGTCACATTATACTCAGAGCGCTCAGAACGAAAAATGTTGAAATCCTCGTGAAAGCCTACTCGATATACATAAGACCCATCCTAGAGAGTGCGTCCACTGTGTTTAACCCCTACATGATCCAAAACAAAAAGGTACTCGAAAAAGTCCAGAATTATTTTACTCGTCGACTTTTCATGCGTTGCTACAATATGACACGGGAAAACATCCCTAATGTAGCGGATAGGAATAGGAAATTAGGATTAGAAAAATTAGAAAAGCGTAGAGAAGCGATAGACTTGAAGACAGCCATGAATCTTCTGATAGGTAAATACAAAATCTCTAAACTCAAACCACACCATTTCAGTTATTATTACACACGAAATGGAATAAATTTTGCAAATGCTGGCTCTCATGCGAACTATAGACACAATAGTTTCTTTCCCAGAGCGGCTCGGCTTTTCTCAAAACCCGGTAATCAAATCAGTTTCCCTGTATGAGCTACCCCCACACCCCCGACCTTTCATGATCTCAATCTGTTATGCTGTATTCGTTTTCTCTTTCTATTTGTAACCGCGTTTCCATTGAACACGCATAAATATATATATATATAATTGAGCATCTACGAAGTAGGGATTCCGCGTTCCCGGTACCATTTCTGGTCCCGGTCCCGGGGCTGGTCCGAATTACGCCACCCTACTACGAAGTACAGCACCCACATTCGACGCACGTGCTTGCTATTGTAGAATATAAATTCGGGCGATACGTGCGTACGTCGATTGTGTAAGCACTATGCATTTAAAAAGAAGTACACAGAGGGAGAGATCTATGCAAGGCCGCTCACTCTTCCAGCAAAAGACGACCTGCCACGGCCATGAGTATGGGACAGCGACGGTTCCACCGAAGATCTTGGTGTCCGGAACTTCGAGGTTGGGGGCGACCGGGGTCTGACCACAGCTGGAAAGGGAATAGTGTAGGTGGCAAGCACACGTAGTAGAGTGAAGTGGTAGTAAAAAGTAGTAAGTAAGACAATAAGTAAAAAAAGTGTCCTCAAATGATTTGATCTAACAATAAGTGTACACAAGGTGCAAGGGGTGGTGTGGTTTCTAAAACTTCGCCCTCAATAACGTACGTTGCAGCCAGCGCAACTGCGACCGTGGAGAGAAGGAGTACGGCGGTTCTCATACCTGAAAAGAGCGGAATTAATTCTTTGAAAAATCCATCATTAAAATTTGGTGCAGTGCGCGCGTGAAATTTTTTTCCGAAGAACAACAATTCCGAAGAAAGAAGTGGACCGTAACGTGGTAAAACTGCGGGTGTATAATGAAGGCTCGTCATATATTGGCTCTGGTCGCTATGATAAGACCACTGCACTTGAATGCGTAATTTTGATCAGAAAACAAGTGATCTTGCGATTCCAACGTCTGCGTCTCCTCACATTCAATGTTCTCTACGCAATCGGTGGGCTCGACAAATTTTGATCAAAAATTCGGCATGATGTTTGATGCGTAGGGTACGGTGTAGCTTATGCCAGTGATGGGTTGACGTGAGGACGCGATGGAAATATTGGATTCGTGCTCACTATTCGTGATGGCCCGTGGCAGTATGGTACAGACTTTTGCTTTTCTTTTTTTTTAAATTCACCGTTCCCGCGGATATGAGAAGATTCTCACAAAGATAAATGAGCGGATTCGGTATGTCAAATTCTACTCCACTGCCTTGTTAATTGTATGAGTATAACACACATACCGTTGCTCGGTTTCAAACAGATTTCACTGAAATTCAGTTAAAGAAGGCGTAACACGAATGATTGAAACCTATTATTTTCCCCAATGTTCGAGGTTTCATTTCTGTTATCAGTAGTTGGTGAAACACAAATGCAGCGCGCGTTTCCCTCGCGCACCTTCTCGTTTCCCCTTATCTCTCGTTTCCCCTTATCGCCTTTCTCTGACTTCTTCTCCACAAAATGCCAACTCCCACCGCGAAAAGATTGCAGGTTCAATGTGATATACTGTGAGAATTCTAGTCGGTTTGGACATTTTATCAAACATAACGTTCTTCAAACTAAAAACTGAAACATGCGATTTTCGAGACTCTCATCGCGTATTCGACTTCCATTGCCCCACAGTGAGAATTCAGTTGACCAAATATTCGTGGGACACCTTATTTAAGGTGTTCCATGACTGTTTCCACCCTATATTTTGCCCAATGTCCGCGGTTTCATATCTGTTATCAGAAAGTGGTGAAACATAAATATAACACCTCTCCCTCCTCTTTCCCTTGTCTCTCTTCCTTTCTCTGACTTTCTTTCATCGTAAATCCCAACTCCAACTGCAAAATCCTTCAGGCTTAAAGTGTGATACTGCAAGAATTTTTGTTTTATTGGACAGTTTATTGCACATAATCTTGTTCTAACTAAAAATGTAATGATACGGTTTTTGTCGTCTCATAGGGAAAATAATTCCCGTTGCCCCTAGTGAGAACTCTGTTGACCGAAGACCTTCTTAAAGGACAGGGCTTGTGGCAGAACCCATTCTCCAAATCACTTTGTCGCCCTGTTGTGAGTCAACTTGTGACATCGCACACCATGTACACACTCACTGTGTATGCTATATCAATATAAAATTCAAGTAGAACGAACTATTCAAAGTATTGCTTCCTTTTTCCCATCAATCAATCAATTAATATATCATATTAGGCTATATTAGCTCAGATGAGGATGGGTCAATAGTCTTATTCCCATTGTATCCATTTAATGACTTCGCTCTGTGTCGATTGTCGACTCCACTCCACCAGTGATACGGCGAAGACAAAGGATTCACTATCAGATAGACACACCTTTTCCCCAATTTGATAGCACTACCCCTTCATTTCCTCGCATTTCTTGGCTCTTTCGTTGCAATGCAAAGACAATTCTTACTTACTTGGTAGATCCAGCGAAGCCGCTGATAAGCAGCAGAAACGAAGGCGAGAGAGCATGTGAAAACGAGAGAAACAGACAGTGACCACACCACAGGTAGTACTGAAAATGGAAAGAGGTATTTTAAATTTGTAATACTTCTATCTCGAGCGTGCGTAGTGCAGTGGGCGTGGGCGTTCGTAAGAAGGCGAAGGAACGGGTTGTCCTTTACTCCTGTCCTGTACTATCGTATTCCTCGGTGTTGAACCTCAATCGGTAGGATTCCACGGGAAACGGACGGGATACCGGAGTGCTTTAGCAAAGTATTGTTCTTGTCCATAGCTCGGTATGCTTAGTACGCCTACAGCGAATGAATGAACGCGGATGAGTGCTCCGGGCTGGCTGTTGGCGTTGATGATGAAGGATTGGGTGGTGTTGGTGGGGGTGTGGTGTTTCTCTTGATGTGAGATTTGTTTCTTTCCAAATATTCGATTCTGATTGGTGTTATATAAAAAAAACAATCTTGCTTTAAACGCAGTAATGTCGCCCCCGCAAATGTGTTGTGCTTTATTTGGTAAAGTGTTTTCTCGACTTTATCTTTGATTTTTTAAAAGAAGGGAATGTCATTAATTAGGCGCTTAATTGGGGGACTGGCACTGGACAACTCCGTTGGTGGTGGTGTTGATGAAGTCGCAGTAGGCGGTCACGCGGGAGTAAATTCCTGCAAAGATTGTCTACGGTGCTGTAATTTAAAATATGGCACGGTGCCAACATAAGTCTCTTGTTCTATTTGAGTTTTTTTTTCAGATTTCGCCTTTTTGGCGCGATATTAGAATTCGACTCTGAACAACGTACCAGCCTCGCCCTCCTCGGCGCAACCCTTGCCCCACGAGACGATACCGTACTGGAACCAGGTGCCGTTGCTCTGCTGGACGAGGGGTCCGCCGGAGTCTCCCTAAACGACGGTTTTATGCATGGTTCTAAGGTTCTGTGTATTCCCGGAAAAAACCACAAACCTGGCACGAGTCAACTCCCTTCTTGCCGGCGCAGAACTCGACCTGGAATAAGATAATACATTGACCACAATGTTGTGTATAGATTGAACATGATTCAAAGTTCTGTCGCGAATATCAAAATTTGAAGTTCTAACACCGTACCTCCTCAAAGATTCTTCTGGGGTACTCCTTCTCGCAAGTGTGCACCTCAACGATGGGCACGTCAGCCTGGCGAAGCTTGCGAGAGATCTGACCCTGTTCTGTAAGAGGAATGAGTACAGACTCCGCAATTGATGTACCAGTCGGTGCCACTGGACTCATCACTAACCCGACGTGGTTCCCCATCCGGTCGCCCAGAGCATGTTGGGGTAGCTGATCTCGGTATCATCGTTCGAGGGAAGGCAGATGGGCTGGACGTGATCACCGTAGGTGAGAGGGGTGGCCAGCTGCAAAGCGGGGTTGGGTTTTTGGGTTCCAGTTGGTTCCAGGTCCGGCACCGTACCTCGATGAGGGCGATATCGTAGTTGGTAAGGCGAGGGTTGTATTTGGGGTGGAGGTGGATGGCCTTCACATTCACGACCTGCTCTGCGTCTTCGTCGCTAAAATATTTCCGAATACGACGATTGATCTACACACTGATTTGCCCCTATTGCAACCTCCCCCCCTTCCCAAACGATACTTCCCATAGAAAGTCTATATTTACTGTACATCGTTCGTGTAATCACACATTATTCCGTTGCGCCTTTGGGCTTCGATAAAATATATATAGTGACTTTTCTACAAATCGTCGTACGCACTGCACCGACCACACCATCAAACTACCGTACCTCTTGGCCTCGTCGAACACTCCGGCCTTGACCTTGTAGTTCTTGGCGTTGAGGTCATCGTAGACGCAGTGTCCTGAAAAGCTCGGTGTACTGCGTGGTGCGATGGATGTACCTAGTAAGCGCCCTTTCCCACTTTACTCACCGGCAGTCATGACCCATCCTGGGGCGACGACGGATCCTCCGCACTCGAGTCTGCAGAGCTTGTCGGACAGCCAGCCTACAAGTGTTGCATTTGTGTTGTGCGGCGACTTTCCCCACTACCACACAACGGTCGAGATTTATCAAATGTCGCTTACTCTTGGAGCACCAGACGACCTGCCAGGGCCAGGAGTAGGGGATGGCGATGTCTCCACCGACGATCTTGGTGCCCTGCACCTCGAGGTTGGGGGCAACCGGAGTCTGACCGCAGCTGGAAAGGGAATGATGTAGGGGGTGATGCACCAATAAGTAAAATGTTGCCATCACATGAATTGCTCTGGTTAAACGAGGTTCAAGGGATGGTGTGGATGCTCAAACGTTATCCTTAATAACTTACGTTGCGGCCAGCGCCACAGCGACTGTGGAGAGAAGGAGAACGGCGGTTCTCATACCTGGAAAGCACGCAAATATCTCCTTTAAAATACAATACTGTAAATAAATCGAAAATTAAATTAAATCTCGAGCAAGAAGTGGTCCGTAAAGTGATAACAGATGAAGATAAAGCAGACAGTGCTGAGAGTGCTATCCTAAGGCTCGGCTTTTATAGACACTTGCACTTACGTGGAAAAGTCCATCAGAACAATCGAGGCGGCGATCTTGCGATTTCAACCTCTGCGTCTCTCCATATTCAATGATCTCTAACCAGACGATGCGCATTAAAGACTCGTCAAAAAATCGGAATGACGTGAGAATCGGATAAAGTGTAGTTTATCGCAGTGATTAGCTCCAGTGAGCATGTCATGGAAATCGGATGAGGGTCCACTGTTCGTGCGAACTCGTGTCATTATAATATAAGATATTTCATCAAATTATTTAAAATGTAATATTGTAACGCCTTGTTTCGTGAACTCTTTTTCATGTACAGGTTTTGTACAAAATGAGGAGATGACAAATCTTGTGCACTGATCATGCAGTGTATTTAGTTGTAACCGCATAATCCTGCGTGGCTAATATTCGACTGCAGTTACTCCACTTTCACGATACCATCATCTTGCTGGGAAGGATTCATTGCGCTTCAGTGAGCTATTCGTTTTCCCCATTCTTCGTTCCACAATCAGCAATCGAGAAGTGAGCTATGGCGTTGCTTCTACACTCGGAATTATCAGGAGCGATAAGTTAGGATAGAAGTGCAAAGTATCTAATTTCGATTCAAGAGGAACTAACAGTCAAAGGTGCACGTGCCGCTCCATAACTCACACCTTATCCCTCCAATGACTTCACTTTGTTTCGATCGTGGTGATAACGTGAAGACCAAGAAATCACTTCCACACGTACACAACATTTTTCACCTATTAGGTCACAGAATACATTTTCCACGGTTTTTTAGCTCGTTCATTGCAATGTTAAGAGCTTTTATACGTTCGAACTGAAGTCCGAGAACAAAATGTACTGTACCCGGCGATATTCGAACCTGCAACAAAACATAATTTTTTGGCGACTCATCTCGGCTGAGCTATTGTGTAATATCGGTTGTTCTCTCTATCGTCACTCATCACCGCGCTTTGGGCGATAACTAGAAGACCGATCAGCACGCGGTGGAAGGAGGAGAATGAATTGAATTTTGAGAGCATTTTGAGAAATGAGATCTCAAAAGTCGAACAATGGTTCTCGAAAAGCAGAGATAATTGAATTATTTATTTTTGAGATCTCAGTGTCTCTCTCACGAGGCCAACCCTAAGTCCGCGTTGGTTTACAAATTCTATGAAAAAAATTACTTCATGCTGTTAAATACAAACCAGTGAACGAATAAGATGTGGGGTGAAATACCTGATCTTTATAAAGTAAGAAGAATATTTTGTGCGAAAAAGAGTAATCGGGTGTCGAAGGGAGAGAAAGAAGATATTCTGATTGAGTGTGGGCCTCAAGCTCCTTGTCGAACTCCGCGAGGGTCTCCACCTGTTCTCTCGAGGATGCGCTTGATTGTGTCCATGTTGCGAGCAATCTGCAAAATATACTGCAGTCAAATTATGATCCTTATAAAGACCCTTTGTTTTCTTCATTATATCATTTTACCCTAATCTGCTTATCTATCGAATTTCTGGAACATCTCATTGGATTAGTGCTACACAGTTGCTCAAGGCCTGATAACTACCTCATCCATTTTGTCGTAGATGATCTTCCTTTCTTCGGTGGACATCATCGAAGACTCGTCAGGAACTCGGACATTCTGCACCTGAAATTCCTCTCAGTTTGAGTTAGGGATGGATTCGCAAGATATGTCCTCATCATTCTGCACACTATCTCGTCGGTGAGACCGGTGTGAGAGTGTTCAAAATGAAGACAGTGATTTCATACGAAACCATCACTAGCTTAAGTATCCTCTTCCTTCTCCACTTGTCAAGAAAATACAGGGAGTGGTGTCAATACCTCGACCATATCGTCGTCAGTGAGCATATCCTCGACGTCGTCATCAGAATGTGCTTCAGCTGCATGTAGCCCAGCATGTGTCTCCACATCTTCCCTCCACTCAACAACTCTCCAAGCTCGCTCTTCGCCCGCCGGAACCTTCTCGATGATGGACTTGTTTGTCAGAACGATCTTGTTGTACTTTCCAGTCGATGTGTCCTGTGCGGAGACGCTGAGGACGCCGTCGATGTCAACATCGAAGGTGACCTGGCGAAGTACATCTATTAGGAAATTGAATTTCAACTGATTTACTATTTCGGAACTGGAATACTGTTAGATGGTGCTCCACGAATGAGTCAGATCGTCTCTTTCCCCCGATGTTTGAGGTTGCATTACTGCTATCAGAAGTCGAAGAAACACACATGGGGCGTGAATTTCCCTCGCGCACCTTCCTCGTTTCCACTTATCTCTCTGTCTTTCTCTGACTTCTTTTCCACAAAATGCCAACTCCCACCGCGAACCCCTATAGCGTCAATGTGAGATACTGTAAGAATTCTAGGCCTTTTGGACAGTTTATTAGTCATAACTTTCTTCAAACTAAAACATGCGATTTTCGACGTTGTCATCGGGTATTCGATCTCCATTACCCCACAATAAGAATTCAGTTGACTAAATATTAGTGGGACGCCTTATTTGAATAAAAATAAATAATGTCAACTATCGCACCTCGATGTGGGGAACGCCATGGGTTGCGGTCTGGATGCCGGAGAGCTTGAGAGTTCCTAGCATGTAATTGTCCTTGGTCATAGCTCCTTCTCCCTCGTACACCTGCAAGATCTCTATTTCATGAACGGCGTCATAGATCCCAGATGACTATACACAAAATCCGGAAAATTGAGCAGGTTCCCTGAGCGACTTTCTTGCTTTTGTTGTTGTTGTTGTCCAATAATGATTCGTGCCTTACTTAATTTATCTTATTGTACCGCGTTTCCTCGTGACTCGCATAAATATTAGTATTATACCTTGATGAGTGCTCCGGGTTGGTTGTCGGCGTAGGTGGTGAAGGTCTGGGAGGTCTTGGTGGGGATGGTGGTGTTTCTCTTGATGAGCGAGGTCATCACACCTCCGGCAGTCTCTATACCGAGAGACAGAGGGGCGACATCGAGAAGGAGCAGATCCTGGACGACCTCCGACTTGTCTCCGGAGAGAATGGCAGCCTGGACGGCGGCTCCATAGGCGACGGCCTCATCGGGGTTGATGCTCTTGTTTAGTTCCTTTCCAGAGAAGAAGTCGGACAGAAGCTTCTGGACCTTGGGGATACGGGTGGATCCTCCGACAAGGACGATGTCGTGGACGGAAGACTCCACCAGCTTCGCGTCTCTGCAATTGATACCAATCAGATATTTCCAAGGGACGCACACATCATCACTGAACTGGATACGTTCGAATGTAAAATTGAGCCTACCCAGACAATCTGATATCGCACCTATGCTAGTTCGGAAGCAATACACCAGTTAGTTTTACCAACACATTATACCTTGCACACTAGATCTCAGTTCGAAGCTATTCTATCTTTTAGCACTGCACCTGAGACATTTCTCCACAGGGACCATTGTAGCACGGAAAAGATCATTACAGAGTTCCTCGAAGATACTGCGGGTGATGTTGGTGTAGAAATCGACTCCCTCGAAGAGCGAATCGATCTCAATCGAGGCCTGAGACGAGGAAGAGAGGGTCCTCTTTGCGCGCTCGCAAGCAGTTCTCAGACGGCGGAGAGAGCGGGGGTTTGGAGTGAGGTCCTGAAAGGAATATAATTTTGATTTTCGTTCCGAATAATACAAGATAAATAAAATGAAATAACAAGGAGTATCGACTCTTAATCAAACAGGATAATCTGCGTTACTATCGCTGATACGATTAGTAATCAATCACATCTTCATGAATTTCATTGTCTGATAACACTCTATGCCCCGCACTCTCGTCCCGTTCACAACCCTGATTCATGTGTATTCAATCACAGCTGGAGAATGATAAAGCAGTTATCACATTAGAGAGAAGAACCTTCTGGTGCTTTCTCTTGAACTCGGCGACAAAGTGGTCGACCATGCGGTTGTCGAAGTCCTCTCCTCCAAGATGGGTGTCTCCAGCGGTCGACTTGACCTCGAAGATTCCGTCCTCGATGGTGAGGATGGACACATCGAAGGTTCCTCCTCCGAGATCGAAGATGAGCACGTTGCTGCAATGTAATACGTGAATGAAACCACACATGTAATGCGGTCGATCGTCATGACGTCATTGTCGGTTGACCCCCTGAGGGGTCAGAATGATCATTTTGGGGAGATCAGAATGACAGCTCTGACCATCTCTTAATGATCACTCGGACCCTCCAGAACGGTGCATGTTGTCTCAAAGAATCATAATCCCGACCCCGCTAGGGCTATCAGGCGACAGTATACGCACCACCAATTATCAATCGAGTTTCGTACCGTTCTCCGGCCGACTTCATCGGTAATTGTAAGTAGTAGGCAATGGCGGCAGCGGTGGGCTCGTTGATGAGTCGGAGCACGTTGAGACCAGCCAGAGTTCCCGCATCCTAGTTATTACAATTTTAAAATGTTACGTTCATGAAATGGACTACTGGTGGTGTACTCTCTTTCTATACCTCGGCGCGTCTCTCGCAGCCGTATCTGTTGTTCAGCACGGATTATCAACGGAACGTTTTATTATTTTGGATTAGTGTCTGTGAATTTGTAATATGTCTGCAATGACTGTCGGACAAATAATCGTACCTTGGTGGCCTCTCGCTGGGCGAAGTTGAACGAGGCGGGAACGGAGATGACTGCGTCCGTCACTGGCACTCCCAGAAAGGCCTCGGCTGTTTTCTGAGAACAACCTATCGTTAATTCATATCAAGTGTGATAGGAATCGGAAGAAAAAAATTAGCATTCCATACACTCAAGAAATGGCTAATTTGGTTTGCGAAATACAATAAGCGAGACATTTACCTTCATCTTGAGGAGGACCATCGAAGATATTTCCTCGGGGGTGAACATCTTCGTCTCTCCTCTGTACTCGATCTGCACTTTCGGCTTTCCTCCAGCGTCGGAGACAATCTTAAATCGGTTTATCATCATCGACCTGCATAGAAGTTGTGATTGTGACACGAAAACTGCCTGATTCCTCCACCACAAAAAGTGCTCGATCCAGAGCCGAAGAACCCATCATAACGTCAAGATAAATATAAATCCCACCCAAAATCACCCCCTGGGGAATAAATATCAAAGATTAAAGATTAAGTGTTGCTCATGTCTATCAGATGAAATGCATATTCAGAAATTATGAGATGCTGAGAAGGTCAGGCGAATTGCGCCGTGCACAAACCTTGAATGGCCAGTGCCTCAAGTTCGATTGGGTGCTCGCATCATCAAATTTTCGTCCAATTAGCCGCTTCGTATCTGGAAGCAATTGAATCGTATAGTAACGGTTTAAAAAATTCGGGACGCAATCAACGTCTTACCAAACACGGAATTGCGGGGGTTCGTGGAAACTTGGCTCTTGGCATCATCTCCAAACAGATGTCCGATGTTGGAAAAAGCGACGTGGGAGGGGGTAGTTCTGATTCCTGCAAAGATACTAATGCATTAACCAGAAGTTTCGAAAAATTGCAGTTCTCATTCACGCCTCTTTTCGTCCGGGAAAGAGGATAGGAAGAACAAAGAAATCACAAAATGGACATATTTCGGAAATAAGAGGTACCTAGGTCGTTCGCTATGATATCGACCTTTCCGTTCCTTAAAACTCCGACGCATGAGTTTGTCGTGCCCAGATCAATGCCGATTCCGGTCTTCATAGCTGAAATGAACATACACCCAGAATGAATATACTTACTATTGAGTAGATCTTATACTAAGATGTGACACTGAGTATATGATATACTTATAAATCTCTTTTTTTTCGCACGCTCTCTCGACGCGCGAATATACTCAATACTGAGTATATCATATGCCTCATCTTAGTATATTCATTCTCTGTGTAATAGTACAGTCTACGTTGTTGTATCTCTATTAATTACGAGACAGAGCAGCACATCTAGCACAGAAAACGGATAGAAATGAATAGAGGCGACAGAGATAGAACTCGTGCAAAATGGCGCGTGTTTATCGACTAATGGCAGAAAGTGGCGTGCAGTGTGTTGAAATTTGTTGTTGACCACTGCTGCGAAGTAACACACTCTTTCTCTCTTTTCTCCGCTCTTTCCCTACCCATCTCTTTTTCCACACATCTCAATTAATGCTGCGCAAATTTCATGGGGTGCACATCAGTTTTATGCACCCTTTCATAACGTTTTTCCTAGTGAAGCTACAACTTCAAAACTTGATATTGCAAGCCACGTTTAGAACATTTTCCTGTTAATTGGGTCCTGTATCAAGTTTGGAAGTTGTAGCTTCACTAGGGAAAAAGTTATGAAAGGGTGCATAAAACTGATGTGCACCTTGCACCCCATGAAATTTGCGCAGCATTAGAAATAACTTATTTTGTTTAAAAATTAGGCGGATCGCTCACATAATTAAATACACATTATACATAAAATAATACTTGAGTTCTATCGAACTCTGGGCGCGTTCAAAGGGAGCAGTTGTGAGAGGAATTGTTTTTGTTTCTCGCCTTCCCTCACTCCCTCACTCCCCCTCCCAGCCCCCCTCCCTTTCTCCCTCCCCTCTCACGTGACATGCAAACATCGTCAACAACATGGATAGGCAATTGCAAATGCAAGCAAGAAGAATTCTTACCCATTTTTTCCTCTCTTACCTAGAGAAGTGTTTTTTTATTTATTGATTGAATGTAGTAGTAGATATGAAAAGGTGAATGTCAGTCGATCGCATTCCGAAGCTATGATTTTTCCATTGTTTCCACTGCTGTTTAATGTTAGTCCAGGATGGTCTTCTCAATGAAAAATGCTGAAAGGGGGGTGATTGATGTATGCCGTTCACGCGCGGGTAATGCTTGAGTATTCTGATTGTCTATGAATGCTTTTATCACAAAAATGTAATAATTGCATGAAACGCAACAAATAATGCTCAGATGCATGCGATTCCTCTGTAAGATGTGATCCAGCTGCAGTAGGCGCTGACGCGAGTGAAGACGCCTGCAAGAAAATACCAGATAATCAGGAAAAAGTACGCGGCGCGTCATGAAGCCGCGCACTGTTCCTCATAAATTTGAGACAAACTCACTGGTGGTATCGCAGTTCTTGGCACGGTAGGAGGCGATACCGTACTGGAACCAGGTATTGCCGGATGGATTCGGCTGCTGAACCAGCGGGCCTCCAATATCCTCCTGCAATGCATTGATATTACCGTAATAATCAGTTTGCGATGGGCAGCGAGTATCTTCAGTACGTCTTTCACCAAAAAGTGTAGGGAAGCGGAAATATTGTGTTTGTCTGAAGAAAAAGATGGTGAAAAGTGCTCGTTCGATTTTTTCTTTATTTTCACGTCTACATCTACCCTTTCTACTGCCATTTTCATCCGTCCTTTCCCTTCGTAGCAACTAGGGTTGAACACTCGAAATATTTGTTCGAGAATAATACTTAATACTTAATACTTTATTCTCCATCGGGAATGAGGGTGAGGACGGTTATCTTGACGTGATAATGGATTCTTCGGCTCAGGATTGAGCTGTTTTGTGTGGAGAATCAGGCAGTTTTCGTGTCACAATCACAACTTACGGATTCGGGAAGTGGTCGTAACTAATTTGGGGTTTTTTCGGAGCCCTACTGAGAAGGGGGTTTTGGGGGCGGTTACTAGGTGGGAGGGGAGATTATTCCAGAGCGTTATGGATCGGCTTGCACAAGTGGAAATTGAGACTGGTAGCCTGCAAGGAATCGAAATGCGCAAGCCATGAGCGAACCGGAGAGAACGTGCTAAGGGAGCTAGTGAGTATAGGTTAGTGGTGTCCAGCAGTGCGTGCCCATGAATAGAATCATAAACAAACTGCATATCACGTAAAGCCCTGCGATATTCTAGGGTCTCTATATTACATAATTTTAGGCGGTCAAGGTATGGCAGAGGAGGTTGGCGACTTCGCTTGAGAACTCTTCTAGTGAATTCTCGCTGAACATTCTCTAAACGATTAACTAGACCGATAGCGGTAGGGTTCCAAATTACTGTACTCGACTCAAGGAGCGGGCGTATGTAAATTTTATAGGCTTTTATGAGAATATCTGGGGAATTTGTGTGAAAAGATCGCAACATTAGATTACACATAGAGCGAGCCTTACGTGTAATTTGGGTAATATGATACCCAAAGTTCAATTTCTTGGAGAAATGAACACCTAGATCTCTGACAGTATCAGAGGGGGAGATGGTAAGACCATTCAAGGTATATTTTGATCTTGTTTTTAGGCGCCCTAAATGAAGTACACAGCACTTAGGTGCACTCAAAGTCATATTCCACTGGGAGGTCCAGCTTGCAATGCTATTTATGGCATTTTGTAGGTCATTGGAATGATCAGGGACAGTTGCGTATATTTTTAGATCATCAGCAAAGATGTTGTATTCAACATCTTTTGGGATGCATTTGCCAAGGTCGTTGATGTACAGAATGAAGAGCAGTGGGCCAATTGCGGAACCCTGAGGGACCCCAGATTTTATTGGTGAAGGGGGCGTGAGAGTGTTTCCAATAGATACACGTTGTGATCTACCAATCAGATAAGATTCTAACCATTTGATGATATGCGCAGAGAAACCAAGATTGGCTAGTTTGTGCAATAGGAGTCTGATATCTATGGAATCGAACGCTTTCTGGTAATCAAAGGAAATCGAATCTACTGATTTGCCAGGGCCCAGTTGTTTGGCATAAAATGAAAAAGTTTCGCTAAGCGAGGTCGTGGTACTACGCAATTTGCGGAAGCCAGCTTGGCGTACATCTAGAAGGGAGTTAGTGTCTAGGTAATCAACTATTGAGTTTATGAGTATTTTCTCAAAGATTTTAGATGCGGTTACTGTAAGCGATATAGGACGATGATTTGAGATTGAAGTATTTCCCGATTTTTTAGGTATGGGCTTAACATGGGCTGTTTTCCATTGAGATGGGGCTGTGGCTGAGGTGAGCGACATATTAAACAACACTGTGAGTGGGATAACTACGGAAAATTTGCATTTGCAATAGAGAATATTTGGAATTTTGTCAGGGGAACCATTACACTTAGGTACTAACTGTGAGATTGCGAGAAGGATCTGTTCAGGAAAGATAGATGGTAGATCAAAATGGGTTTGGCAGACCATAGGGCGGGACAAAGGCGCTGATAGAGGGGAAGTTTGAACCCTTGAGAAAAACTTTGAAAAAGCAGTTGCTTTTTCGTTGTCAGTAAGAAGGATTTTACCCTTATCATCTAGTATTCCCGGAAGACTAGAATTATTACTTTTGAAGCGCAATTTACAATACTTGAAAAAAAGTATTGGTATTCCCCGATTGAACGGCGCGTATTTCTCTATTATTCTCAAACGATTTGAGTGCTTTATCGAAACGTTTTCGAAGAGAATGTGTAAGGTCAGAATTAGCTGCATTCGCATGAAAACGCTGAAGGCGATTGTAAAGAATACAGGTATTTTGGATAACCATTATCGGATTTAGGTTTTTTTAGAGGGACGTAAGTAGCTATCAAGTCATTTATAAAGGCGCTGAAATACTCATAGGCATCAGAGATGCTTTTACCCATAAAACTGAGTGTCCAATTGTGCGAGGCGATGAGGTTATTCATTGAATCCCAGTCAGCATTACTGAAATCACGGGAAGGCGGTGCAATTTTATCCTTCGCAATGAACGAATTGATAGTAAAAGCAATGCCAATATGGTCTGAAAGCGGAATATCAGGTTTGACATCCTTAATAATCGGGGAGTTACACAGGAGTAGATCAAGGATGTTATTACCACGAGTGGGAAAATCTACGTATTGATTGAATGACCCCTGGGTTATCAGATCTAGAAAGGGTGTAACCGATAGCGTGGGGCAATGATAGGTATACGTTGGAATAGTTAAAATCACCCACTATTAAAGATGGGTGTGTACAGCCAGTAACATTGGATAGGTAATCGATAAAGGGAGCCATAGAGGTGGAAGGGGAGTTTGGAGCGCGATACACAACTATGACTCTAAGACAATCTCTAGTCTGAGTAGAAGACAATGGAAAGATGTCCACGGTTAGACATTCAAAGCCAGGTATTGTGAGAGTAGATACTGTAATAGGGAGCAGATTGATGTGCGCGTAAAGCAAGACACCACCACCCCTACCCGCGACTCTATCAGCGCGAAATAGGAAATGGTTTGAGGTCCCTCTCAATAGCATGACATCAAGATCCCCACAGTCAAGCCAAGTCTCAGAAATAGCTAGAAGGTGGAAACGCTTGAGAAAGAAAAAAGAACAATGGATGATTAACAACGAAACAAAGAACTGTTCCGGAACGGAGTCGAAACGCTTTGTTTCGACTTTTCGAGTGGTCAACTCTCTAGCAACAGTAAAACTCACATTGCACGTCGTCTTCTGAGGAGTTCCGACACAGATTTGAGAATCCTGCTGAAAAGTTACGAGCTATGATCGGAGGTTTAAGACAAGCGATTCTATGGAATTTCAGATGAGATGATTATGCGGCGACGTCTAGAAATGTGAACATGCAAGCTACTATATCGCAAACCAATCCTATTACAAGGTACAATCAGAGATCAAAGATCATCAGTCTCACCCAGATGGAGTCCTTGTAGTAGTTGGAGCAGACGGAGAGGGGGTCGATGTAGAGCTGAGCCTGCTGCATCTGCTTGGTAGTGAAACCGAATTGATAGTCTGCAATGAGAAGCGCTCTCCTCAGTTCATACACTCTACTATCTTATTCTTAGTAAGAACTCTTCTGAATTTTGGATTGGGGCTATGCGTGATAAATTGCATATTAGAGAACGCACCTGTAGTGTATCCCCATCCGGTGAACCACTGGTACTGACCGGGTTGGATCTGCAACACATCTGTATGAAAAAACATTCAAGCAAAAGTGCGCGGCGTTATGCGTGCGCGCTTTCACTAACGGCGTTGTAGTCATTGGCGGGCAGGCAGATGGGCTGCGTGAACTGGTCGAAACGAAGGGGCGTCGAGAGCTTAAATTAATTTTATCGTCTCCAACAATTTTTTTGTTGGAAATTGCATGAAAAAAGGAGAATTCTCTAAATTTGGTGTTCTTAAGTCTAGTTGGTTCAGCATGCTTCATATCTTGTAACGAGCTGGCACAATGTCAAGATCAAATCAATCGGTAACCTTGATCAGGGCAATGTCGTTGTGGGAGCCATCGTATTGCGGATGAATGTAGATTGCCATGACTGACACAAACTGCTCCGTAGGCTCCTTCCTATGCACAGGTAGATAGATGTGTTTCATAGTTGCTTCGAGTACAAATATTGAATTCTCTGATCAGTTGATCAGAGAATTCAATATTGGTACTCGAAGCTGGGATCGTTGGATACAACACAATAAATCATAACGCATTATCATTACGAATATGTCAAAGATCAAAGATCACGCACTTGTTGCTCTCATCGAAGACTCCAGCCTGCACTCTCCAGTCCTTGACCTGGGTAGTGCCGAGACCAGATGCTGAGAGAAATGGAAGATCAGTTAATATTTTTTACTCAATCGACATACAATGTTCTCATCTAGCACTCCAGTCTGACGCACTCCAGTCCTCTTATCTATCTTCTAATTCCATTCAATGGCATATGTTGTAGATTCAATGCATAGATCATACCACACGTCCAGAAAGTGGTCAGGGGCGACAGACTGTGGGAAAGTGAGAGTGGCCATCTCTATTTCAAACGCCCTCCCGACCCCTTTCTAAAAGATTGACTGGGCTGTGAATCTTCTACGATACTAGGTCACAACTCAGCACTCGCTGGTGCTATCTAGCTTGCTATCTCTCTTTCCAACAGTTATTTGATAACGCGCCCCAATCATTATTGCCTCTTTTAACAAATATTTCCTCACTGAAAAGATCATGTACCAACCGGCAGTTAGGATCCACTGGTTGCCGATCACCGTTCCTGCCGCCTGGAAGTTGCAGTTGTTGAACCAGTCTGAAATGCGGTCGTGGTGTACTTCGTGGTGCGGTCGGTGTGTCTTCGCCCGGCGACGTTTAGTAATCGTCGTTCACCATAACTGCAGAGGGCGACAGTCCACGGCCATGAGTAAGCGACCACTTCCTTGCCTCCTGTCACTGCATTTCCCGTCTGCGCATTTTTCCCGACATTAAGGTTCGGCTGGATCGGAGGCTGGCCGCATCTTAAAGATCAGAAATCAAATCATTATTTCATCTTTTCGACGCATTTCTCGCATTCAAAAATAAATATGTTAACAGACAAATTCAGCCGCACAACACCTCCGATTCTTATATGTTTCATTTGCACTTTGAAATCACTCGCGGGCCTAGGTCAATGATTCTTTCCAACATTTCTCTGAGAATAGCAAAATCACAAAAGATGAATGACTTACTGCTGCGCGACGGCGACTGTGTGCAATTGTGTGCCTCACGCTTTCCGTCACTTCTCTTTGCTTGCGCCCGGTCAGCGCATGAGATTCTCGATACTTCCATCACCTAGACATCTTCACAGAGGATCGTTCTTCAGGTACGGCCATGCTGTATGACGACATCCGCCAAACGAAGGAAATCCATGCCCGTTGCTGAAGAAGCATCGGCAAGTAAGGCTGGTGCCCCACTCTTCTACGAGACCGTCTACGCCCCTCCAGTAGCGAGCCCTTTCCATTCCTGAGTTTATTCTTACCTTCAAAGCCATTTTCATGCCCTTATTCAGGTGTACTTTCGGCCTCCGACGGTGTCCTAACTAGACTTTGAAAGGTAACTAAACAACTACCCTCATAACAAGGAAATTGACCGCTTTTTTGAAGAGAGAGTGCGGAGAATGAAGAGGGTGGGGGTGTAATTTCCCTCTTATGCGGGTAGTTGTATAGTTACCTTTCAAAGTCTAGTCCTGACACAGCCACGAGTCAACTCTTAATTTCCTTCATCACGTTGCAAAGAAACGCGATGGGCGACATCGACTGGCAGACCAGAATTCAATTCAATCATCTCAGCAACACATAACAAGAACTTTGTGGGAGTGCTGAAGGTTGTTTACTGTGTAATGAGGTAAGGGAGATGATAGTTTAGCTGGATATTCAAATAATAGCATTTGTGTGGGTCATGAAAAATGATATATGAGAGGAATCGGGAGAAACTCGAGGACGAAGTGTCACTTGGAAAAATCATGATTTTTAAATTTCCTGAAAATTTTAGGCAAGGTACTACAATAGGCAAGGTACAAAGTCTCCTTTATCGAATAGCGTTGTCAGAATTCTTTTTAAAAATTTAGTATTGGAGTGAAACACAAACAAACCTGGTTTGTTTGGCATTTTTTTCCAAACTTGCAAAGTTTGAAAAATCATAACTTCCTTCAAAATAAAGGCACAGATTAGCGGTTCGGTTTCGTAGATAGAGACAACACTTGGCTACAAACTATAACCAACGTTTTTATTCCCGCTTCATGCAGCGATGCGGGGTGGTTGCTTTTGTAAATAATCTTATTATTTTCTCAAAAAGTTAAAAAGAAGAACCCCCTCCTAGTACGTTATTGTGGCATGTGTGGGCACTTATTATAGCCAGAATATGAAATGCCGGAGAGGGTGTATTGTAAAGAAGCGCACAAAAATGTGAAATCTGGTTAAAATTTCTCATCGAAAAGTGGGGTCGATAAGTCTCATTTGGGGTTTAATCCAATGAAAACGAACTAAAAATAATATTTAAGTTATTTAAAATACATTTTATCGTATTTTTTCTCGATTAAATTTTTTTGAAAAATTTAAAATCTGAATTTTGATTATATTTAATTTTCTCTGGTTCGAAGTTCTAGTTTCCTGCAAGTATCTTAGTATTGTCGAATATAAATTTTAAAATGCGTATTTGTCCATATTATACTCTGTAATCATTTTTACCGAATTTTTAATTCGAAACAATAAAAAATGTTATTCATAAATTCAAATGATACAATATGCCTCGACACTTCATCAACGGTTCCTTCAGGAGATATGCAACATTCGTCCTTTTGAAAGTGAGTTGCTATCTATTCGTAGAAAGAAGTTATACCGTCTAGAAAACCGCGCGTTTGACAAACGACGCGCGATCTGCCTTCTCTAGCACTCTCTCACTTCAGCACGCTCTCTCGCCCAGGAATTTATGAATTGAATTTATGAATAACATTTTTTATTGTTTCGAATTAAAAATTCGGTAAAAATGATTACAGAGTATAAAATGGACAAATACGCATTTTTAAATTTATATTCGACAATACTAAGATACTTGCAGGAAACTAGAACTTCGAACCAGAGAAAATTAAATATAATCAAAATTCAGATTTTAAAAAAAAATTTATCGAGAAACAACACGATAAAATGTATTTTAAATAACTTAAATATTATTTTTAGTTCGTTTTCATTGGATTAAACCTCAAATGAGACTTATCGACCCCACTTTTCGATGAGAAATTTTAACCAGATTTCACATTTTTGTGCGCTTCTTTACAATACACCCTCTCCGGCATTTCATATTCTGGCTATAATAAGTGCCCACACATGCCACAATAACGTACTAGGAGGGGGTTCTTCTTTTTAACTTTTGAGAAAATAATAAGATTATTTACAAAAGCAACCACCCCGCATTGCTGCATGAAGCGGAAATGAAAACGTTGGTTGTAGTTTGTAGCCAAGTGTTGTCTCTATCTACGAAACCAAACCGCTAATCTGTGCCTTTATTTTGAAGGAAGTTATGATTTTTCAAACTTTGCGAGTTTGGAAAAAAATGCCAAACATACCAGGTTTGTTTGTGTTTCACTTCAATCCTAATTTTTTTTAAAAATTCTGACAACGCTATTCGATAGAGGAGACTTTGTAGTACTTTGCCTAAAATTTTCAGGAAATTTAAAAATCATGATTTTTCCAAGTGACCTGGAATCCCAAAAATGCTCGATTCTCTCCCGATTCCTCTCATATGACGAGGAATCCGGATCGAAAGATGTCATTTCATACATCTGAGTATGCTGATGACTACGCCCTTGTTGTAAAGTGCTGTCCAGACTACGGGAGCTACTGGAGGCGGCTTCGTAGTCAATCTAGTCGTAGTCAAGTAGTAGTCATTCGTAGTAGCTCGCAGCCTCCCAGATGGTGCTCACCTCATGCCGTACCAAATGCCCGAGCGACTCTCATCTTCAACAAGAATTTGATGATCGTTCAAATTCGAGTTTGAGTTTGGGTCCGCGAGCTGCATTTGCTTAACAACGCATCTACTTCTTGACCCTGTGGAATATGTGGAACTTATGATTCAGTCAAATTATATCGCCTGGACCACGTGCAGGTGTCACGCAGCCTTCCGGTGAAAAGAACGTTCGGGTTTTTGATGTCTTCATGTCCTCCGTCCAGAAGACTACGGTAGCCAGGTGCTGTATCTAGGACCAAGAGGAACATGACTTCAAGGGAGCTATTCGGACCCAATTATTCATCTGATGCATCCGCTCTGATGCAGCATACAAATTCGTATAGAAAATTCTCAAGAATTCCGATCCATCCTCTTCTGAGCACTACTGTCCGCACGTGAATTGAATTACAATTTACATCAAGCAGTCCATAATTAGTCGGTAGGTGGACAGGAAACATCAAAAGCAGAGAGGAAGTGATCACGAGATCAATGCGAACTGGTGAATCAGAGCTCAAACTAGAGTCTGCAATGATCACTGATCGATGGGATGACAATGATAAGACGAGCTATCAGCGCCTTCGTTTCCGATTCCTTCGAAACACTTCAATATACACAGATGTGAACATACCCGGGCGTAGAGTGTCTTGAATAACATAGTTCACCGGGTGTAGATTTTTTTCCAAGAACAACGGAAAATGCGGCTACATGTACAATTTGCATTGAATTCGCCTGTTACCCCTCATACATCTCGGGGACATGAAGAACTTATCGCAAACATTCAAATATTTTTCCTCGGTTGGCTCAGGAATGATCGTGAATGCACATCTTTATCACATAAATATAATTGATTCCTTGTTCTGGAATAGCGCTTAGACGCACTTGATTCCGGTGTAGGAGGTAATCCAGCTGCAGTAGGAGCTGACGCGAGTGAAGACGCCTGAAAGAAATGACTAAATGTTCGAGGAAAACTACGCGGCGTGTCACGATGCTGCACTCTTTATCTCACAAATTTGAGGAAAACTCACTGGCGGCGTCGCAGTTCTTGGCGCGGTAGGAGGAGATGCCGTACTGGTACCAAGCACTGTTGGTATTCGCCTGCTGAAGCAGAGGGCCTCCAACATCATACTGTAATTGGCATCATGACGTGTAACCTGCGACAAGCTATCGTGAGTACATCTGTTTACTTTTTTGAATTACTGGTCATGGCTTTATTGACTTTCCCGGGCTTTATATTATTATTATTATTATATTATTTACTTTATTTATATTTATATTATTATATTACACTATTGACTTTATATTATATTATTGACTTTAGAAAGATCAGTGAAACTCACATTGCACGTTGTCTTCTGAGGAGTTCCGACGCAGATTTGAGAGTCCTACAAAGTTACGAGCTATGAGCGGAATTCAAAGGCGAAACCTTCAGTGTCATTGCGTGGGATAACATCGGAACGTTTTATTATGTTTGTTTCATCGATGTTACCTCTTTTTCCTCAGCACATTTGCGTTGTGTACTTACATGCGCACTAAAAGTTCGAACACTCCCTCCTCGGCTACCTATGCAGAACACGAACAGGAGAACAATTATCTTTTTTTTCTTCAGAAATCAGAGCTGGGAGGTCCTCTGTTTCATCAGTTGAAAAAGTCAACTCTCTCACCCAGATGGAGTCCTTGTAGTAGTTGGAGCAGACCGAGAGGGGGTCGATGTAGAGCTGAGCCTGCTGCATCTGCTTGGTGGGATTGCCGAACTGGTAGTCTGCAATCGGAAATTATCAATTTGTTGAGTTCTCTCCTCGTTTAGCACACTCTATCGTCTGAGTATCAGCTCTCCTTCAGTTTCCGATTCTTCCCTAAACTATGCAATGCTGCTCAACTACTTTTAGTAATAAAAAAACCAAGCCTGCCATCCCCCTCGTTGGCGGTAAAATTGGTAGCAACTTTGATTGCGAAAGGTAACGTGCCCCAGAAGCCTGATCAGCGGGGGATACGTAGATCTGTGCAGCAACCGGCCTTACAGGCTGGCCCCGGCAGAGTGGTCGCTTGTCGACGTCCTCTTGATTCCGGTAGCAACTTTACCTTTTACTTTACTTTTAGTAACGCGAATTTGCAATAGAAATTTGTGAACGCCTCGAAGAGGGGAACGGGTAAGTAAAGTGTAGGAAACGCACTAGTGGTGTATCCCCATCCGGTGAACCACTGGTACTGGCCGGCCTGGATCTGCAATACAAGTCCACATAAAACATCGAATTTTCAAGAAACAAGTGCGCGGCGAGGCACGCTTCGTGCGCGCTTCACTCACGGCGTTGTAGTCGTTGGAGGGAAGGCACACGGGCTGCGTGAACTGGTCGAAGCGGAGAGGAGACGTAAGCTGGAATAAGTTGGATCGTTGCCAACAGGTCTTGGCTTGTTGCCAGCAGCCTTGGCGCATACTCAAGGATGCTAGAAGGGTTTATCAGAGGTTGGAATTGGTACATTGCCAACATTCAAATAATCGATAACCTGAATCAGGGCAATGTCGTTGTGGGAGCCGTCATACTGCGAATGAATGTAGACAGCGCTGACTGCGACGAATTGCTCAGTCGGCTCGTTCCTGTGCAAAACATTTTAGTTATTGATTGAAAACAATTATCTATTTAACTCTTTTCGATTCCTGCATTTTCCCCATTCGATTCAGTGCTTCACTGGTAATATCAGTAATGGCATAAATTGTGGAGATTAGTGGTAGTATGCTGTGCATTGGAAACAACAAAATTTATCAAAATCATGAGAAGAACTAAGAGGCCAAAGTCGAAAGATCAAAAATAACTCACTTGTTGCTCTCGTCGTAGACTCCAGCCTGCACGCGCCAGTCCTTGGCCTTGGTAGTGCCGAGAGCGGACGCTGAGAGAGATCAAAGATCAAGGAACAATTAAATCGTTCATTTGATTCTGATTCGTTCATTTATCATGTCAGGTAATGGTGAGGAATACACTGAAGTGTGCAAGAAACGTAAACCTTAGAGAAGCAGTTTTATCTCAAATTTGGGAAATACATTTTGACAGGAAACACAGTTCTCTTACTTTTCGCATTTTCTTTTGTTCTTATTCGTTTTCTGATAGTGAGTGCTCCCATTTATTGTTCCATCAGATCCTTATTTGCAAAGATCAAAGACCAACCGGTTGTGAGGATCCACTGGTTGCCGATGATTGTTCCCGCGGCCTGGAAGTTGCAGTTGTTGAACCAGTCTGAAATGTGCGGTGTCTCGTGGTGCGGTCGGTGCTTTCGCTCGACGACGTTTAGTAATCGTCGCTCACCATAACTGCAGAGGGCGACGGTCCAGGGCCAGGAGTATGCGTTCACTTGATTGCCTCCAATGACGGCATTGCCAGTCTGGACGTTGGCAGTCTGCGGGAGCTTAGCGCCAACGAGAAGATTGGGCTTGATAGGAGTCTGGCCGCATCTAGAGGAGAAATTTTTTTAAAAAGTCTATCAAAAACGTATGAAAAGTCTACGATCACTAATCAATACTTGTGAACCGCTGAAATGTCCGCCGATAGATCAGAGATTGTTGTTGCCCGACCTCACTTATTTCTGGCCCGAATTACGCCAAATTTTCAGCGCTGTAGCGAACCACGCGTATGAAAAATCCCATTGCTTCACAAAACGATTTTCTTTTTCTTTTCAAAGACAATATGTTTCGACATATGTCTCACAATAAATCTTATTTCGATTTGTTTCAAGTTCAGTATGAAACTACTCTGGGACCATATCAGTGCGTTCGCGTAAGGATCGCACAATTCTCAGATTTTTCGGTACAGGGTAAAAATGGACTTTGGGATTTTCACAGTTTCTGATAACCTTATGAATGGTCTATCGATTTCTGATAGTATCATGTTCTGATTGAACTCATTTGCATAATTACAGCCTGTCAAAGTTGAGCTGTTTTTCAGTATTTCGAATGCCATTTAGGTCAAAATAATGATCATCATTCACACAGATAGTGAAAAAGGATCACCAAGATGGGACTGACAACTTGGTGTCGTTCAATTTTGCGTTTTCCAAAATTTGCATATTTCATGAAACTTTGATCTCATTTTTCTCGAAAACTAAGCAAAAAACATAGCTGGATTTTTGATATGTTATGGATACGGTTAATGTCTATCAGATCGTCCATATTTGGTAAATTTCCAGGGGATCCTGGTAATTAAATTCATGAAAAACCGTTGAGTTCTAATAGAGGGAAACCCCTCATTTCGTCTCATTCCACCCATTCAACCCCAACCGCGCGGTGCGAAATGAGATAGAGAGATGAGATGACGTCACTGGCCATTGTTCTGTTCATTCATTTCAGACCGCGCGGGCGGGGTTGAA
Source organism: Pristionchus fissidentatus (assembly GCA_036245785.1). Classification (NCBI taxonomy): domain Eukaryota; kingdom Metazoa; phylum Nematoda; class Chromadorea; order Rhabditida; family Neodiplogasteridae; genus Pristionchus; species Pristionchus fissidentatus. Next base: position 10,052,319 of record BTSY01000005.1, on the reverse strand, counting down.
TGGGTGGAATGAGACGAAAAGAGGGGTTTCCCTCTATTAGAACTTAACGGTTTTTGATGAATTTAACTACCAGGATCCCCTGGAAATTTACAAAATATTGACGAATCTGATAGATATCAGTAGTTTACATAACATATCAAAAAACCAGCTATGTTTTTTGCTTCGTTTTCCAGAAACATGAGATTTTTCGGAGAACGTAAAATTGAACGAGACCAAGTTGTCAGTCTCAACTTGGTGATCCTTTTTCACTATCTGTGTGATCGATTATCTTTATTTTGACCTAAATGGCATTCGAAATACTGAAAAACAGCTCAATTTTGACAGGCTGTAATTATGCAAATGAGTTCAATCAGAACATGATACTATCAGAAATCGATAGACGATTCATAAGGCTATCGAAAACTATGAAAAAACGAGGGTGCAAATTTGCTGTACCGTGAGGGGTGCGATTCTTACGCGAACGCACTGATACATCATTGATTATGAATGCGCGCAGTCGAGAAAAAATAATAAGAAAACGAATTTTCCATAAAGAAATTAGTCGGTAGGAGATCAAAGATCAACTGACTGTTGTGCAACGGCGACGGCGAGAAGGCCGACGAGGGCCAGAAGGGAGCCCTGCATCTGGAACTCAATCGATAATACAATCGATAAAGAAGGTCCCGAGCAGAGGAGACGGAAGCACACCAAAAATAGATAGATATCATTTGAAACTATATTATGTTAGATATTTCTATTACAATACTACGATAATTGGGGAATGCCATGGGAAATGGGTTGCTTTTTCATAGCAATCAGAGCGGGACTTTCCTCACTCTTGTCTCCTACTGAGAGAGCATGCAAAATCGAGTGATAATGTTTCCTTATCTCTCAAACGCTCTCCCGATTCTGTATGCTCTCTCAGCGGAACATCTCCTGCATCAGGGAATTTGGAGACTTCCCGCTCTTAGTACGATCAGAGGGCCGTTATTGATCTATAAGGTGATAACGATAAAAGCTTCGTCTCATTTCTCGACTGTCCGGCTTTTCAATCTAATAATGCGCTGATAACGAGTGTGACTCACAAAGAGGACACAAGAAACACTGATAGAAGAGAGGAAATGACCACGAGATCAGGGTGAACTGGCAGTGAATCAGAGGCCAACCTACAACCGATTCAAAACTACATAAGTCTCACATCAAATCTTATTTCGATTTGTTTCAAGTTGAATATCATGTTGCATCATACTATTAGTTTATACTGCAATTCAATCAACTTTCGGCATGATAAAGGATTGATTGATTAAATAGATTCCCTCTCGATTCCACACCCTCAATCCTGACCCCTTATGGAGGTTTGACCGGCCGTGGAGTACTGTGCCAAAAATTCGTCAAGAGCATCGATTAGAGGAAAGATACTGATAATTTTTAGTCTGAGCACTCTCATTTTTGGCTATTTCGAAGTACCTTTTTTTCAGAATACGAAATTCCGGTATATGAGAGGAATCGCGAGAAAGTCGAGCATGGCTGGGACGTAGAAATGTATGATTTTTAATTTGGCTGAAAACATGGGATAAGGTATTTCAAACATCCCTCTATCGAATGGCGTTGACAGAATTTCGTTAAAAAATTTCGCAATCGCGTGAAACACAAATGAACCTGGTGACTCAGCGAAAATAATTGGAGAGAGGAATGTTCGAAAAATCATAACAGGCTTTACAATGAAGTTAGCGACTCGTTCTTTTTTTTAGTTATGTAGGAAATCACCCCGACTACAAACTACAATTATTGAACTCATTCCTGGCTCGTGCGCCGGTGCAGGGCGGTCACTTTTGTAAAAATATAATTATTTTCATTAAAACTAAAAACGCAATGGGTTTTGTTGCTTTTAATTATAGTCACTGTGTGTACTATTTAAAACCATAAAATGGGCCAAATCGGTTAAGAACTTTTAAAGATGCACGCGATTATGTGCGACCGGCCAATGACATGTCTTGGTCAAATTTGTGCAGCCATCCAAATTTGTAATGAAAATAATCGTAAATATGCCAAAAACAATATTCCAGTTGATTTTGAGACGATTCTTTTTCGAGATTTTTTACGAAAAAAAATTTCAAAAAATTTCGACGAAATTTTTTTTTCATCAAAAATGCGGTTCAATTAAGTGATAATGTGGTAAATCTACGTCCACACATTAAGTGTTGATAGTTCGAATAACATTTGCTCATATTTCGTCCTTGGTTGAACTTTAAATGTGATATTTACGTCTGCATATTCAGTAATCAAGTTCGACATTTTAAATTGCTCCTATTCTCATGCTACTTGGTGAGGAGTTTCCCCATTTTACCACAAACATTTTCTTTTTTTGAAAGTGAATTGCTATCTGGTTGCACAAAGGAGCTACTGCGCTTTGAAAATCGTGTATGCGCAAAATGACGTGCGCTCTGCTTCTCTAGCACTCTCTCACTTCAGCACACTCTCTCGCCTAGTTTGACGCCCGAACCGGGTATGAATCTCTTGCCAGAGCTATGTGCAATTGTAACAAAGGAAATTGTTCAGAAAATATGCCATTCGGACTTTGGGAAGTACTGGCAAAAGAATTATGCCAGACTCGGGCGCCGAACTAGGCGAGAGAGTGTGCTGAAGTGAGAGAGTGCTAGAGAAACAGAGCGTGCGGCATTTTGCGCATACACGATTTTCTAAGCGCAGTAGCTCCTTTGTGCAACCAGATAGCAATTCACTTTCAAAAAAGAAAATGTTTGTGGTATAATGAGGAAACTCCTCACCAAGTAGCATGAGAATAGGAGCAATTTAAAATGTCGAACTTGATTACTGAATATGCAGACGTAAATATCACATTTAAAGTTCAACCAAGGACGAAATATGAGCAAATGTTATTCGAACTATCAACACTTTATGTGTGGACGTAGATTTACCACATTATCACTTAATTGAACCGCATTTTTGATGAAAAAAATTTCAGTCGAAATTTTTTGAAATTTTTTTCGTAAAAAATCTCGAAAAAGAATCGTCTCAAAATCAACTGGAATATTGTTTTTGGCATATTTACGATTATTTTCATTACAAATTTGGATGGCTGCACGAATTTGACCATGAGATGTCATTGGCCGGTCGCACATAATCGCGTGCATCTTTAAAAGTTCTTAACCGATTTGGCCCATTTTATGGTTTTAAATAGTACACACAGTGACTATAATTAAAAGCAACAAAACCCATTGCGTTTTTAGTTTTAAGGAAAATAATTATATTTTTACAAAAGTGACCGCCCTGCACCGGCGCACGAGCCAGGAATGAGTTCATTAATTGTAGTTTGTAGTCGGGGTGATTTCCTACCTAACTAAAAAAAGAACGAGTCGCTAACTTCATTTTAAAGCCTGTTATGATTTTTCGAACATTCCTCTCTCCAATTATTTTCGCTGAGTCACCAGGTTCATTTGTGTTTTACGCGATTGCGAAATTTTTTAACGAAATTCTGTCAACTCCATTCTATAGAGGGATGTTTGAAATACCTTATGCCATGTTTTCAGCCAAATTAAAAATCATAAAATTTCTACGTCCCAGCAATTCCGGATATGCTCGATTTTCTCGCGATTCCTCTCATATAACTGTAGAGGTATACTTTTGTAATATGATTTAGTTATTAGTGTACGATATTTTATCGAAAGAATGTTGTTTATATTGTAAAATCATTGGAACAAGATTGTTGGTGATGATGTTATTACTGTCACTCAACGGGGACTATCTCGATATCATTCCGGTGCTTGGAGTTATCAGTGAAGCTATCAGTGATTGTCGATGACAAGCCGCGATATTTGAGCAGACTGAGAAGGGACTCTGACCGTTTCAATGAACAGATGATGCAATGATCAATGAGCACGTTGGTAAATGAATCATTCAAAATTTCAAATAATCCCTATTATCGTTTTCTTTTCATAAATTTAATTCGTTGATGCTCCATGTTCCTATTGGTATAAATTCTGAAAGTTCCGTCGTGACCAGTTCAGAGGTCACATCATTTTCAGATTTTAAATCTGTGTGTTTTAAGGGTTTTATAGTTTATCTGTTCTTCATTTTGTACAAAGAGCGTATTCGACAATGTGAGGTCCAAGTAATTTATCATCGGTGAGAATCTTTATTGTTCTTCTAAAAGCCGGCTCAGATGCACTGGATGCCGGTGAGCGAGGTGATCCACGGGCAGTAGCTGCTCACGCGAGTGAACACGGCTGAAAGAAAAGCCTGAGTTTTCGAAATAAAGTGCGCGGCGCGCCATGATGCCGCACACTATATCTTTAAAATCGTTATCAAACTCACCAGCGGCGTCGCAGTTCTTTGCGCGGTAGGAGGAGATGCCGTACTGGAACCAGGTGCCGTCGCCCTTGGGCTGCTGCACCAGAGGACCGCCGACGTCGTCCTACAACAATTTTGCTTTATACAGTCCTGGTTGTTTCCCCCGTGAACATGGCCCGTCCCGGGCGGCCCGGGCCGGCTCCTAGCGGTCCCTGCCAATTTGTAGCTCGAGCAGAGAGAAATTCGAGACAAACTCTGTGCAATCTGATAGTTCAGGCGGTTGGTCATCGATTAACGTCGATGAAAAATTAAATTATTTTCTTAAATACGTTTAATTTCTTTGAAAAAATCATTTCAAGGAAATGACTTTTGTTAGAGATTGACGCAAAATATTACAGTATCTCTTGGATTTTTGCCTTAAAGAAGGCGTCCCACGAATGTTTACAACCTTTTGTTTCCCCCGATGTTCGACGTTTCATTTCTCTTATCAGAAGATGGTGAAACACAAATGCACGCGCGGTTTCTCTCGCGCACCCTCCTCTTTTCCCATTATCTCTCTCCCTTTCTCTGACTTCTTTTCCCAAAATTCCAACTCCCACCGCGAAAAGATTGCAGGTTCAATGTGAGATACTGTAAGAATTCTGGTCGTTTTGTACAGTTTATTAAACATAATTTTCTTCAAACTAAAAATTGAAACATCCGATTTTCGAGGCTCTCATCGGGTATTCGATCCCCATTGCCCCACAGTGAGAACTCAGTTGACCAAATATTCGTGGGACACCTTCTTTAACCGCAAACTGATTTTTCATAGAATGATATTTTCTAACGAATTTAAAATTACTAAAATAAGTAATTTATCTTGACACTTTCCGATGACCAACCACCTGAACTATCAGATTGCACAGAGTTTGTCTCGAATTTCTCTCTACTCGAGCCACAAATTGGCAGGGACCGCTAGGGGCCGGCCCGGGCCGGCCGGGACGGGCCATGTTCACGGGGGAAACAACCAGGACTGTATTGATCCACCATGTTCTCACTCTCTAACTATCTGCCTCAATTTGCACGGACTGGCCAGAATGCCATGAATCAAGAATATATAATATAACAACTTTCTTTCGTTTTTTTTTAAATTTCGCGAGATTCCAATATCTGCTCGAATATAATTTTCAATTTCATTGAGCGGTGAAACTCACATTGCAAGTCGTCTTCTGCGGGGTGCCCACGCAGAGTTGCGAATCCTGCAGAGATCAAAGATCAAAGATTAAATATAATCTCGAGATCGTAACAACTATTGTGACAGTGATGCTACTACTGATTTGTATAATGCCTTGATTCTCGAAAATTTGTAGAGTCGAAGTCCTTCATTTCTGCGCTCCTCTGAACCACTTTGCGAGAAAGAAGAGATTTCAACTTTTGGACGCCGTCATTTGGCCAATTCAGGAGGCTTTAGAAAACTAATACGGGAGTCACAGATCACAGATCGTCCTCTTACATAAATGGAGTTTGCGTAGTAGCTCTGGCAGACAGAGGTCGGGTCGATGTACAGCTGAGCCTGTTGCAGATTCTTCGTCGTGACGCCGAACTGGAAGTCTGCAAGGGAAAATTGTCATTTTCCACGAGCACTCTCCTCGTTTCGCACACTCTCTCGCCTGAGTATCGCCGACTCTTTACTATCTAATTTAGAACTCACCACGCGTGTAGCCCCATCCGGTGAACCACTGGTACTGTCCGGGCTGCACCTGCAACGCTCCACATGAAAAATCCATTTTATCGAGAATGAATGCGCGGCCGGTGCCACACTGCTGCGCGCTTTACAAACCTGGTCGACGTCGTTTGCGGGCAGACAGATGGGCTGTGTGAACTGGTCGAAACGGAGGGGTGTGGAGAGCTGCAATGTTGGAATGTTGCCAAGTGTTTTTGTCATGGTGCCAGCAGAACTTGGCACTGTGCCAGCAGCCGAAATTCAATCGATAACCTGGAGGAGGGCGATGTCGTTGTGGTTGAGGTCCCATCCGGGATGGACGAATATTCCGTTGATGCCCACTACTTGTTCAGTGCCCTCGTGTCTGAAAATATTGTTTATCTTTTTTGATCGAAAGGTGCATTTCTCGATAACATTGTCAAAAAAAATTTTCTCTTACAGTCATTGGTTTCGTTTTTTTACTTTTTCTAGCCCACAGAGCAACGATATCGTCCGAGCGGGGAACCCGGCTACTTGAGGGAGACGTGAAACGTATCGCATAGATAAATAAATATAGCTTGGAACGTGCATAAACTCAGAACCGGGATATGCTTCACAGTTTTCATAAATAATTGTTTTCTATTTATGAACAGTTTAGTTGGCGAGTACTGCATATTAGGGATGTCTAAACGGAATTCATTCCGTAATTCCGAATCGATTTTCCCTCTCATTTTCACTTTCGCGGTATTCCGTAAACCGGTCAGCCCTCATTCGTTTTTCCGAATGATTACGGAATTCCGTAATCAAAATCGTACTTTTGAGGACATAAGATTAATTTTTCATGAAACCGGAAGATGTCAACTCATCGTCACTCATCTATTTATATTATTTAGTAAACAACCAACCTTTTTAAAACAATTTTTGTGGATGAAAAGTTTTTATTTTTCCTCTATTTTATAGCTCTTCTTAAGATAGCAACAAGCTATGTTTTAACTGCCTTCCATTGTACACAAGTACGGTCGATTATATTTTAAACTACGGTAATCTGCCGCGCATTTTGTAAAAAATGGCAAAAGTTTAGTTTGTAGCGAGGCATTGAACCAAGGATGCATCGACTATTAGAGAAACATTCAACCGCTCAACTAATTGGACACATCGCTAAATTCACTTCGCGCAGTCTATGAACATTAATGAATGGGTGGGGAATCGATGATCCCACCGCTCAATGCCGAGGGAAAACGGCAGAATGCGGAATGCGGAATTCCGTAATCAAAGTTCATTCCGCATATTTAATGAATCCGATCGGCCGCTCTACGGAATTCCGAAATGGGAAAAATGAGAGGGGCCATTCCGTATTCCGTTTAGACATCCCTACTGCATATGCAACAAAAAAAATTGAAAATAATAATCTTTCGGCCCTCTGTAAAGATCAAAGATCACCCACTTGTTGCTCTCATCATACACTCCCGATTGCACGCGGTAGTCCTTCGCAAGTGTGCTTCCTTGTACGAGAGATGCTGAAGGAAAGATCAAGGATTATGCGAAATCTATTATGAAATTTCAGCAGATCATCACTCGATCTACCGCCCTATTATTGTATCATTATTGTATATTATTATTATTGCCCTATTATGTATAAGGCTGTTAAGAAAGTTTCGCTCGTTTTTTCCAGCCAGCATATTTTGACTAATATTTCGGGACGCGGAGCTCGGATTAGGTCATGCTTAGGCGCATTTTGAAGGTTCATCATTCCTCTATTTCTCGCCCACTTTGTGGTAGGCATCGATTAGTAACATCAAGTCTATTGGTCTCTTAATTACGCATGGTGGGTATTGAACGGTGCCTAGATTTTGAGCTGCTATTACAAAAGTAGGGTAGAGAGATCTAATAGCTGTGTAGTATTACAAAGTACATTGATAGGTGTATCTACTACACCCTATGTCACATTTACACCACTTCGTGCAAAGCCTGGCATGGACCGAAAATTTACATTGAGGGTAGCCGCGTACGATCAAAATCTCGATTCCAGATGTTACTCAGGACTTCGAAAATGAAATGAGCTGGTATTATGTTCAAATATAGTGCAAGTACACTACTTTCAATTGATATTAATAGCAACTTCATTGCATCATTAGAAGCAGAAAAATATTGCTATAAACTATGCCACCCCTTTTTTGTTATCGAAATAGACATGTTAGCGAATATTTCTACGTTCTTTCACGATGAAATTCAAATATCTCTTGCTTATTCTGGAGAGTAACCATAGTCAAAAAGTTTTTATTAGATACATGTCTCGAACTCTCCTTGTTCCGATGCCAGAGAATTCCTTCGAAACCGCCATAAGACCGATTTTTCGAAAAATTTCGAGATTTTGGTGATTTTGTCCATTTTCAATTCTCTTGGAACAGGAGGTTCAATATGCTAATCCATTGTGATGAATACTTGTATGACTATTACACGAATACAGAGCCCCTGATTAGACAATATCTGTGAGCTCGCATACTGAGTTGTGTGATCCCAATCTGGGCACATGGTTTATGAGATTACTATACTCGACTAATCATATCTCTATATTCTGGAAGCTGACCACCGAATGAAGTATAGTGGTTGAGAAGTGTGTTATGGGGCTACTCATTTTTTATTAGGCCCAATGATAGATAAATTTCCGTTCTCAAATCCAACCTCTGTGAATATTATCGCGGGTTTACAGTAAATTGATCTTTTCTTCGTTCGTATTTTTCCCGGAGCTAGAAATTGCGAATAGTTTAGCCAAAGTATGACTATAGACAACAACTATTGCCCAACAAAACATACTGTGAACAGGGGCTGTTTGCATTGACACACACTGAGATACATTGACTCCAATGTCACACCCAAAATCGAGCGAAACTTTCTTAACAGCCTTATAATAGCTTCTGGTAGTACAGTAGCTTCATTTAGTATGATTGTCTATCAATGGATTCAGCAGGAGAGTACGACCAAGGAATCCAGTTATTAGAAAGTATTGCTCATGTGAAATAAGAAAGAAGGAAAGATCAAAGACCAACCGGAAGTGAGGATCCACTGACTGCCGATGACAGTTCCAGCAGCCTGGAAGTTGCAGTTGCCGAACCAGTCTGAAATTTGCGGTCGTGGTGTTTATCTGGGTGCATGTTATCCCTTAGACGTTTGATATTTTCATATTGAGTCTTGCGGTCAGTTCATCCATACCCACCGTCGTTTGGTAATCTTATTTTAGTGTACTATCGCAGTGTAGGTTATGGTGTTATGAGTGCTTTTCCACCCTCCGAGCTTCGGTAATCGTCGCTCACCATTGGTGCAGATAGCCACCGTCCACGGCCACGAGTAGGCGTTGACTGGCTGGCCGCCGATCACAGCCTTGCCCGTTTGAGCAGCAGCAGATGCGCCCACGAAGAGATTCGGCTTGATTGGGGTCTGGCCACATCTGGGAGAAGGAGAGATCAAAGATCAAAGATCAGATTGGGGAAAATTTTAGTGAGATATCAGGTTGGAGGAATCAAAAAATCTCCAAAAGTGGAAGATCGAGCTGATTATGACTTGAAGTATTCGTTTATGTTTCAGGTGAGATATGAGAGGGTAGCGAGAGTGCGCAACAGCAGTTCCTCATTGAAAAAAACACAATATTTTGATAGAGAACGCAGTGCTTTGTGGTTGATTTGTTTACGATAAAGTGTTTGTCCTATCTAATATCAGGGGGATTGAAAAGGCTAGTGAAGGGTGAATATTACATAATTCCATGAGCGACTTGAATATGTTTCACGCCCATCACAAAAAGACGTTGATGGTATGATTGAGCAGTTTCGTTCTCAAATGAAGTGGTTTAGAAAGAAAAAAACATTTGATAAAATAGTTTCACAGTTACGGTAGATCAGTTTACGATAAAGTATGGGTTCGCGTTGGAGACCAAAGATCAAAGATCAACTCCTTACTGTTGCGCGACGGCTGCGGCGACGAGTGCTGCGAGACACAACAGAACGGCGCGCATCTGGAAGATTACCGATCGATCGGGAAGAACACGGTAGCACGAAACGAGTACGGTAATGAAAGAGGAGGGAAGGTCATACTCTAAGAAAAAAGTTCAGTTACCTATAAGAGAAAGTCAATAGGAGACATTTCACTTACAGGTAAGTGAGCATATTCACTTTGTGTCTTTTTTCTCAGTGTGAACAGCGAAGCGGCTCCTCGCTAAAATACTGGCTGTTTTCGTGACTCATCAGAGATAAATGACGTTATCAGCAGAAGTTTAATGCGAACTGGTGACAAAAAGTGAGTCAGATAGGCATATCTGGGATCATGAGTCACAATATTCTGCTGTTTGTTGGATAAGGAATCGACGAATGAATCAGAGATGAGAATTATCACCTTTATGCAAAATTTGTGCAAAAACCATGTTCGAAAAAGTTTGTCCAATAAATTGATGCGTCGTTAAACATCAGCGATTATCAGAGGGTTACAATCGGGGTCGCATCGTTAGAGAGAGAACAATTGACCCTTTTCGACACAAACATCAAACCTCCCGAGGATGTATGAACATTGAAAGGACTCGGTGTGTTGTTAGTCTGTTAGAAAATAAAATCAGCTGGAAACATTGGTGAATAATTGGTTTGATCGTCATCGTTTTCAAATTAGGGATTTTGCAGGTGAGAGTGCGAAATCCCTAATTGAAGAACGAAAAGTACTGAGAAATATCCGAAAAAAGATGCTAACAATTTCATCATGATCTTTCGCAATTCTCGCACCTACTATTCGAATTCGACGTTTCTCTTCGTATTGTTCGATTGCCGTGTTTGGCTGCATTCCGGAAGAGGGGGGCTGCACAGCATCCAATTGGCACCATGCCAAGATCGTCTCTCGTTGTCTGACCCTCTCGTTTAGCGCGCTCTCTCGTCATCTCTCTCTTTCTCTAACTCGTTCTCGCCGACTCTGTTTCGAATGCTGTGGGCTGAAGCAACACTCAGAGATTAATTACTCCGTCGCTTTCATGAAGTAAGTATAGTAATTACTTCTTTGAAAACACGCAAAAACGCCAGTCGAAGTAATTAATTACTTCGAACATTAATTACTTCGAAGACAGTCAACGTGCATTTCTACAGAACTAATGAATTACTTCATGCATGCGACGAGGTATTTTTTTTCTCTCTGTGACTACAACAACTAGCAGAATGCGTGACAGTAACAAGGCGTTCTCACACAATCAGCGCACTGTTATTTTCGCATTCCCTCTCGTTCTGTGCCTTGTTTGACAAGCATGCGACATAATCAAGGTCATTACTATTTTCCCTGTTTCATTATACACAGCTACGTATTCAGTAGGCGTGTGAGCAATCATTCGAAATGTCGCATTTCACTTCTCATTTCGTCGTTGAATTCGACACTTTTCTCGCATTTCGACAGAGCACGTCATGCCCGATGGGGCAGAATCACCTGTCTTCTCACCCTTCTACTCAAATACTTACTACTTACTCTCCCCGGTTGGTTCAACGAAATTTCGATTCCCTACTGATTTTTGACTAACACGAACGAATGCTGCGTATTTTGGGTGAGTATATTTATTGATCTATCACTTTCAGGGAACCATAGGCCATCAGACTATTTTCCACCAGTGAGAATCCAGTTTCGTAGTCAATCCAAATATTATGCGAGATGTCTTCCTAGATTATCCAAACAAACTTAAGAATGAAATAAGTTAGAAGACACGGGAATGTGACCATTCCATTCTTTTTTCAAGCGTTCTAACTCAACCATTCTTTACTTCAAACTTCGAGTTCTGCCTATTACAGAAACTTCCTTGCTAATCAATTTCCTTCTCTCTCCAGGCGTTGAAATGGCTTTGAAATCCAGCCCATCCTCCAACTGCGACGATTTATTGATTACCCCGCTGTCGGATATCGTATTCTTTCTCCGGCTCCTGTACGGAATTCCGTCTACAGTACTCGCGGTTGCGGTGCTTCGACTAGTCTTCTTCAGGACGTTCGCTTATTTCCCTATTTTTTAAAACGCTCGAAAAGATTGTAGCAGAAATATTCAAATTTCAGGAATCGCAATAAACGATACCGCAGTCCTTTCTACTGGCATCTCGTGCATCATTTGATTGCAGTTCGTTTATTTTATTTATTTATTTAAATTAAAACAAAACATAGAGAATTTCTTTTTTTTGTGTATGTTTGTAGTCATAGGCGGGGATAAGACGCATTTTCCATATTTACAATTCATTCTCTATTAACTGCTAGAAAGCCAGAGATTATGCGAGCAAATACACGTCTAGACGATTTCTCGGAACGTTTTCTTCAAATTGCTTGGCACGACGTAAAATGAGTGAGCAATTGGTGTAGAAAAATAGATTTTGAAAAGTAACAATGTAACTATTTGATTTTCTCTACCTACCTTCTCACTCTCGTTAAAACGGCCGATTTTCCTTTGATGAAACAATCAGGATCCCACCATGTTAACCTGGGAGGGGGGATCGAAATCATTTTTTTTGATTGAAGAGAATATCAATTTTGTTGAAGAAAATCGTTTAAAAATCTATATTACTCTTTCCAGACCATCTACATGTTCTATTCGCTTTCCCTCATGATGTTCGTCTCTCGACTGCCTTGGTTCTGCGCCATCTTCAATTTCTTCTCTGATTTCTCTTACTGGCTCACGCCATTCATCTTTCTGCACCAGGTATCAATTGATTTATTTATAAGGCGTATTTCACAGAATCATCGTTTTATCGGATATTTTTGTCTTAAGTATTCTGCTTGAAAAATACTTGCGATTGCCGCATGTACTGCATGTTGTATGGGAAAGTTGCCAACGTTTCAAGAAATGGGAATCAATTTTTCTAACAAACTTGAAGAAATGGTGCGCGTTCAATTCACCGTTCTGCGGAGCCCACTAGCGATGAGGCCATTATTATCTTGAATAATAAAATTGATATTATTTATACTATGCCAATGATTACATGGACGAAACAACTGTCATCAACGTGCTGCAGTGCTCTTATCCATACCGATTGAAACATAGAAACGCCTATTGTAAAAAAGCGGCTGTAAACTTTCAAGTTTTGTAACTTCCGAGCTCACAATCAGAGTCCACCACAACTAGTCATCGATGTAAAAACACGTGGTTCTCTTGAGATTACTCCAATTTCACCTGGGCCTCTCACCAATTTTTGCTCATTTTCGGGGCGAAAGGAGGAAATACAAAGTTCTGTGTGCTTTGCCACACAAACTGCACAAGGATGATGTTTGCCACTTGCTTTTCGTCTTTGTGTTTCGCAATTTTCAAAAAGTGCAGCTGTCATTAAAGTGGTTTGTCTGGTGTTTAGGGCGAGCGGAAAACGTGTAAAAGAGCGTGCGAAATTGAGCAGCAAAATCACCTGCGAGATCGAGGCCAAATGTGAATGCATTAGCCGTATAACAACAGCGCCACTATTTATATCGAGTTCCCGAAAATAAAATAAATAGATGAACCAGCTGGTTTGGTGTTTAACTTAGCTCAGAAAATTGTAGCACCTTTCATGTACATGATAAATTTCCACAGTGGACGGATAAGCATCTTAAACGACGTTTTGGGCAAGATGCAAAAAATCGTGATGAATAATCGCCCTTTGTACACTATTTTCACACTCTCTGAATGTCTGCCTCAATTTGCAAACAATAGCCAAAAATTCGTGATGATGGATAATTGTTTAGTTTTGTCTTACTCTAATAAGATTTTTCCATTCAGTCCACCAACTTACTCCATCTCCTCTTTTTAATATAGTAAAATCCCATGGTGAACCACGAAGAACTATCCAAAAAATGGTGATTCCAAAATTTAAGGGACATTACTTATACTGTCCCTAATCACTCTAAATCATTAATTAGGCTAATTAAATATACGAATTCAGTCCGTCAATCTCCTCCATCTTCTCTCCGCCACTTACCTCGCTCTCGATCGACTCCACTCACTCAAGAAGATGAAAGAAGTGGCGAATGTGAGATGATTTACCTTAATTCACTTTTTTTTGTTTTTAAAAATACATTTTCATGAAAAACTGCGAAAACAATTCTTGTCCACAATGCGCTTTCCGGTTTCACGACCGCTATATTTGGCCAATTATTTCCGAGGAATGATCCCATTTTCTCTGTGGCTACAAAAAATAATCGCTGATTCCGCGGATCGATTGTTTACCGAGCTATTTGGAAACATCTCTGAAAGAGACTCTCTGCCTGCCCTGATCGATCTAGCGAGAGAACGAGGGGAAGAGAAAGTTTGTGTGCAAAGCACCGTCAAATCTGTGCATTGTTCGGGAAAGATTTAAGATCTAGACAGAGTGTGATCATTTACGTTTATTCGCAGTAATATTTAAGAGTAAGCTACAGCAAAAAAAATTCGTCCATAATGCGCTTTCCTGTTTCACGAGTACTTCAACTAGACAGTTGCTAACTTAAATTGGTTTTATCATCCATTGAAGAGAAGAAAAAACAACAACAGTCAATTCGGTGATTTCTTGTCTTTCCATCGTATTACTTTTACCGCTTCAGGGTTGGGGTCGGGAGCGAAGTGTCGCTTCTGCATGTCTGGTAGCATGTTCCGCCCTGCCCTTCCTGCCCATTGCTGTGATGCCCAGTCGTGCCGAACTGGTACGGTAGTCAGAATACCGTATCCATAGAGTACTGTAAAAATATGCTAGTACCGCAATGAATGAGTGATTTACGCAGCAGATTTCTACAAAGAGATCAATTGCTAGTTTAGATCGCCGGCAGTTTCTTTCTCAACTACAAGCACATTTTCGAATGGGTAAATTTGTTATATTTTGTTGAAGAATAATTGGATTGATCGATGCTCCACACCATGTCATTCGGGGGAAGAGGGGGCGCCGGAGCGGTCAAAATGAGGCCATTTTAGGCATAAATAAATTCATAACTAAATTATTAGATCGAAATCGAAAAATCAGCTTCCTTAACTTTGTTTGGAACTGCCTTACCCAAATTCTATGAAATTTGCATGTTTATAGCTTTACTCCCCGATGAGGAGATATCGAATGAAAATTTCAAATTGTATCTCCTCTTAGGGGAATGCTGAAAATTATATGATTTTTTTTCGCACAATATAAAACGATCAATTCCTAACAAAGTTACGGAAGCCGATTTTTCGATTTCGATCTAACAATTTAGTTATGAATTTATTTATTCCTAAAATGGCCTCATTTTGACCGCTCCAGCGCACCCTCTTCCCCCGAATGACATGGTGTGTGCTCTCTTTCAAGCAATGCACTTAATAACAATAATTTGAAAAATATTGTGTATCTTTATATTACAGTATTCCTCGAAAGCGATCCTAATTGACTGCTCATTTCTGTGCCTCGCAGCGGTGATTCTTGCGCTGATTATGTCGATAAAACACGTTTATAAAGTAAGCTGTATTAGCTTTCTCGATGTTTATTGATTCAGAAATTGAGGAAATTTTTTTTAAATAATGCTGCGAATGCGCACGAAAAATTGCCGCTTTTAAAATTATCTGGCATTTGTGAATATCGTGCAACATAAAATCAGCTCGAGGTGGTTACAATTATGATAGCAACGAAGAATGTTCCCGTTCATAACTTCCGATCAGATCCGATTCTAAATCCCGGTTCTCAGGTCTCAACTTCCGGTTCCGGCCTGGAGTATCGATTGGCGCGCGTCGGGTTCCTTCAGTGCACTCTCATCGCACTCTACACTATTCCATGGGTTATTTATTTATTTTCTTTTGCATGGTGCTTTTCAATGGATATGTGCACATTATTGCGTCATCGCATGAAGATCACTGTGCAATTATTGCACAGAGATGACGTACTCCGGTATTTATTTCCAGGCTGGATCCCGGTATGAAATGGGAAGATTCCAGCCTGGATCCCGGTATATTTCCAGCCTGGATTCAGACAGGGATCCAGCTAGGAAAAAAATACCAGAGTAAACAACGACAACAAATGTAAATCTGAAGCCCGAAGCTAACATTTTCGGTGTTTCTAAAAATGCAATATACCCTTGATAACTGAAAATCAACAATTGTAAGACGAATTCGGGTTCGTATTCCGATCTAATCTGGCTGGCCCTTGAATTGCATAGTAATGACGCTCTTTCAGATCGTTCTTCTCGCTCTTTCTCGTTCCAACTGGACTGGGAGTGTGACTGTGTTGACACTGACGGAACCACTGACAACTGATGCATTGGGAATGATGCCATTGTGGTGAGAAGAGAAGTACTGTAGACGATTGCAATCGAGAACTGACTGCAATGTTCCTACCTGCGCGTGATTATCAATTTCGTACGATCAGCGCTGGCCATATTGCTGTTGTGGTGGGGAAAGGAGTACTTTAGTCGATATATGATAATTATTTAGAAGATTATGAATATTAGATGCTCTCAAGCCGATTTTTCTATCAATTACGAATTCGTGATACTAGCATTTCCGGGTGTAGAGAGAGCACTGCTCCCTTTTTTTAAGAGATGTGATCGGTAAGACTCAACCATATTCGACCCTGCCCGGACACGTTGAGCTAGCAATGAAAGCCGGGGGTCCATACTCGAGTATATTGGGTACCTTAAGCCCGCATTGCACAAAACGACTCTTATTTCCTGGCACTGCCTCTGAGCTAGGAGAAATATAAATTTTAGTGAAAAAATTATGAAAAATGAAAATTTCTCAACTTGTGAAGATAGACTCACATATTTATTTTCGTTATGTTTGGGGTGCCCAGATGTTTTAAAAATCATTTTCCAATTGATTTTCGGCTAGTTCAGAATATGATTTTCTGGTTCAAAAATTCATGTTTTTGAAGGAAATCGGCACTTTTTGGAGTTTTTGCACAACATGTTCATATAGGTAATGTACCTCGACATAATATGTGTCCATATCGCTTATTTCGGGAGAGTTCCCGAGATGACGTTTTTCGGAAAAAAAGTTTGAGACCCGTGATGACCAGAACGAACTTTGACATTAAATTTTTAATTTCAGTCCCTATTTCACACTTCATGCACAGAATTATATTACGAATATGTAAATATATTTTCTGAGTTGTTTATATGGTGTATTTTTAGGTTTTAGACTTCTTAATTTTCGAAAGTTCCATCACCGTTTCAACCCCTAGATCTCCTGATTCGTACCTCATCCATCTCGACACCCAAGTCAATTTCGTGACCGTGGATGAGCACAAGTTGTTTAAAACTCGTTTACAAAGAATTTCACTCTTAATAGGTTTATATTATTTTGATAATTTGAACTCGCAAAAAATCAAAAACTGAAAATTCATGAAAATTTCAACAAAAACGATAAATTATGAACGTATCATCAGCTCTAACAGCAAAATATTTCGAATTCTAGTTTTACTATAGCTATTTAAGAAATTGAAAAATATTTCATCGATTTCTGAAGAAATTATTTTTTGACCAAAAACCATGAACCCGGGGTCATGGTCAAATATGAAGAAATTTTTTTTGAATTGATTGTAGATTTGAATTATCTTACATGACTATTGACAATGTAGGAACAACACAAACCATGATTGGATATCAGAATCCTAACGGAAGAGAAGATAGGCAAAAAATAGTTAGCTTTTTTTTAGCAGTTCATGGTTTTTGGTCAAAAAATAATTTCTTCAGAAATCGATGAAATATTTTTCATTTTCTTCAATAGCTATAGTAAAACTAGAATACGAAAGATTTTGCTGTTAGAGCTGATGATACGTTCATAATTTATCGTTTTTGTTGAAATTTTCATGAATTTTCAGTTTTTGATTTTTTGCGAGTTCAAATTATCAAAATAATATAAACCTATTAAGAGTGAAATTCTTTGTAAACGAGTTTTAAACAACTTGTGCTCATCCACGGTCACGAAATTCACCTGGGTGTCGAGATGGATGAGGTACGAATCAGGAGATCTAGGGGTTGAAACGGTGATGGAACTTTCGAAAATTAAGAAGTCTAAAACCTAAAAATACACCATATAAACAACTCAGAAAATATATTTACATATTCGTAATATAATTCTGTGCATGAAGTGTGAAATAGGGACTGAAAATTAAAAATTTAATGTCAAAGTTCGTTCTGGTCATCACGGGTCTCAAACTTTGAAATTTTTTTCTGAAAAACGTCATTTCGGGAACTCTCCCGAAATAAGCGATATGGACACATATTATGTCGAGGTACATTACCTATATGGACATGTTGTGCAAAAACTCCAAAAAGTGCCGATTTCCTTCAAAAACATGAATTTTTGAATCAGAAAATCATATTCTAAACTAGCCGAAAATCAATTGGAAAATGATTTTTACAACATCTGGGCACCCCAAACATAACGCAAATAAATATGTGAGTCTATCTTCACAAGTTGAGAAATTTTCATTTTTTATCATTTTTTCACTAAAATTTATATTTCTCCTAGCTCAGAGGCAGTACCAGGAAATAAGAGTCGTTTTGTGCAATGCGGGCTTAAGGTACTCAATATACTCGAGTATGGACCCCCGGCTTTCATTGCTAGCTCAACGTGTCCGGGGGGTGGTCGAATCTTACCGATCCCCTCTCTTAAATTAGCAAAATGGTTTAATTTTTTTGCACGTTGCAACCGATTGTTAAAAGATCTTTTTTCCAAACCGATATGCCCGACACTCATTATACTAGCCCATCCTAACAGAAAGTAAAGGAAGCTTGAAACACATTTCGATGCGATCATAATTGGCAAAAGTAATGAGCACTATGTAAATCGCGTGAAGTGGTGCTAGACATGCTGCTAGACAATCGAAAACTGAACTTCGAGTTGGCGAATATCGTATTTTTATTAATATTTTCCAGAGTGAGCAAAGTGGGGATAATTATTGGCTTATCTCCGCACCGAATGTGAATAGGCGCTGTGAAACACATTCGAGTGCGATCTAATTTAAAATACAAAAAAAATCTAGTGTGACGATGCAGGAGAAAGTCGATTTGGCACCGAGTTATCTATGAAAATTGATAATCGCGGTAATGTCATTTTGCGCTTTTCCTAGCTTTTTTCAAGCGCATTTCCTGAGAACCGCATAAAATCAATAACAAATCTTAAAATTTAATAAATCTCAGGTATCTGACGTACACGAATCCTCGTCTACTCTTCGATGCATTTCCCTCGTGGTTCAAGAATATTCGGAAGAAGAGAAGAGACAACTCGAGCGCTGTGTCATTCACACTCACTTAGTCCCCTCTATCACCTCCAGAAAGGGGTCAGGAACGAGAGACCGTGTGAAATCGATAGGACCCAGATCCCTTTTTGGTAGTGTGACATCATTTCACTCCTTTTTCAAGTTTCACTTGAGAGAATTAGTTATTACAAACGAACGCAATACATTAGTATCGTATTGTACTGATCTTTTATCTGCCAAAGACTGTTTGTACAAATCGGTATATAACGCATGTGATTGTGTATTCGCATGATTAAATACATGTAAATAAGGTATTTGTTTGATAAATAAAAATATTGGCGGGAAATTTTTTAATAACAAAAGTAGGATGGAAATTGATTTTATTAAAATCATAACTCATTGTTAAGTTAAAAAAAAAGGCAAATAACCCTCTTTTTTAATATTTCTTAATTTTCAGTTCCAGGTCCTCTCTAAAGAAAATTGACAAGCTCGTGTCGTCTGAAATTATAACGCGTAACCGCGATTGACCTTTCTGTACACTCTAGCGTATATAAAAGTTATATCTATGGAGAGAAAGTGAGAGGAAAACAGCAAAAAAGACGCGTCAACAATCGCGTCAGGGGCTTTCTAACTTGTCTCACACATCATTCCTTTTCAGCTTCCTTCTCTACTTCTATCATTCTTAAATAACATTTCTTGTATTCACAATAAAAAAAAAAACACAAAAACAAACAAAAATACCATTCGACGCACTTTAACCATTCTTAATTATTTATTGTATGTATTGTCAAATACCTAATCACTATCATTTGTAATTTTGTTAATTACTATTAATTAGCCTAGAAGGATCACGAAATGGGGCGTTTCCGAGAAGCGCTTTTCAAAGATATCGTCGAAGTGACTGCGGACTGCAGTAGGACTAACGTGAGCTCAATTTTTCATTTGATTTAATTATGTGCCTGTGATACTACTGTAGATCGATAATATTAGAAGGAGTATCCCAATTCATCTTTACAATATGCATATGTGCCAAAATTAAAATGAACTTGCCAGGCGGATAATTTTCTCAAGACGATTTTCGAGATGTTCACTTGCGATAACCAGCCCGAGGCAGAATTATCTCTGGAAACTCTAAGTGATGACGAGAAAAAGGCTTGTTTTTATTATTGTTTTAAACGTTTCTTTAATTTTTTGTTGTTTATATTTGAATAAAAATTACTGTGCTATCTAAAGGGTTTCTTGGTTATTAAGTAATTGCAGATTCTTGAGACTTTTGGTCGACGGCTGCACCCGTATTCATTGTTTGATGCGTGGGGGAAATTGAATCTCGACCAGCTCCGGTTAGTTGTGAGAAAAGTCGCAAAGTGTGCTTTAATTAAGAACACAACACGACAAGCAATTCTTATATTGATTATGAACAATATCTCGGGACCCTCTCAATGTAGTACACTATCTCGCTCCTTTCCCTTTCTGGAGGGTACTGCTCGATTTCAGAGTGTCACTCTCTGCTGTTGTGATATTCCGACTGCGCATGTACCCTGTTATCTACCGACTTCAAAAACCAAACGAATACGTCACAAGTGTAACTTTATTCAGTATGTTTCTTTTCTCATCCAAAAAAACGAAAAAACCAATGATCACATGCAAATGTGTAGTTATATATGTTTACCTTTTAAGGTAGAGCTTTTTGCGGAAATTAATTTCACTCAATTTATCATATAACAAGCTGGTTCAATCTATTGAAAATGTACCCTTTGAAGGCTCTTATTGTTTTGCAAATTGTGTTTATTCGAGAGTATCTTGCACCGTACAGAGTGCATATCACCCTAGAAGTATGGATGAAAATATTACGCACATATCTAGCAATAAACAAACTAATTTAAATAGCAAATAGATTTCAACTGGATGTTTCAGAGCTTTTCCTAAAAACGGTGCTGTGCTTGCTGCGTGCTGAACACATCCTCCAATGCCGAATTATGATCGTCAGTTAATTATTATTATTGAATAATATTAATTACTAATAATTAACTAATAGTAGGGTGGAATATATATTATTATTAGTATTCATCTAATTAGTACAAGATTTAAATATAGTATATAATACCATACATAATGATTGCTACTCACCCTTAAACGATTTTTTTACTTTAAAGCAGCGAAATGTCATGAAGAACATTCCCAAATTATTTCACCGGCCGGCTCTCAGGAGAGTATCGAACAAGGTAAAAATCTCTCTCACTCTCAGAAACATTCTCGCTTCCGACCCTTATTTGGTGATTTAGCCGTCCTGTATCGTGTCACATCATTCCACATGCAGGCCACCCTTAAAGGGTTTGAAACACTAGAACGTGTGATGTGCCTATGTTTTAGCGCCTACTACATACCTTATTTCAGGAATGGTTGAAATTCGCGGCATTCGATCAAAAATCAGTAACAGAAATCAGCATAAAGCTACCTTCGCATGGCTGGTGGCGACCGGATTTTAATTATATAATATCCGGAGTTTGTTATCAAGGTGCGGTCGTGGAGGACAGAGACGTCGTCCCAAGAGTATACGAATACTTCTTAAGAGACTAATGCTGCGCAAATTTCATGGGGTGCAAGGTGCAAAACAGTTTTATGCATCCTTTCATAACTTTTTTTCTAGCGAAGCTACAACTCCCAAACTTGATACAGGGATTGCAAGTCACGTTTGGATTATTTTCCTTTTTGATTGGAGAGTATGAGCTGAGTTACACTAGTTTTTCACCCTCATAGGGTGGAATTCCACCCATGAAATTTGCGCAGCATAAGTTTAGAAGTGAGAAGAACTAGACTTGGAAAAGTGACGATGCAATTAGTTGAACCGTTATTTGTCAAAGTCTAGTGAGAACCCCCAAGAGTTTTCAATTTGATTGAGAACTTTACTTTTTTTAAATCACTTAAAACTTGTCAATCTGCCGAATACCCTGAATTGTCTCTACGGAAATTTTTAAATTTCCTCCAAATGTCTATTTTCCATTGATTTTTGGCTTGGTAATCTCGATAAATGTATGAGAGAAAAGTGAGAATAGACGCTGATATTTTGAAGAATGTCGATCTTCACGTTAATAGCAAATTAATCTAAACTCGATCCGTATACATAATAAATCTAATCTTCAGAATATGTAAACAACATTAAAATTCTACTGGCACCGTCTACTAGGGGCCACCACGTAAAATTGAAAATAACTCCTAAAATTAAATTTTATGTGCCTTTGAGGCAATGAGGAGTGTAGAATCACGATAGCGTTTCCACATTTTCCAAATATTGTCAGTTCAACGAGTATCAGACAAGCTTCTAAGCCCTATCCACCGTGGTGTAGTCTTCCCACCGAAATCGTGCCGCATCGTTGCGACATGAGTCCGGTGGGGCGACGACGGGTCAGTTGGGTCAGACGTGTTTGTTTTGACAGCTTTCTTGAGTTTTCCTGGACTTATTCTCACATTTACAGTAAGAATACCGTTCTGGCGGCTCCTCGGGAGTCGTTTGTGAATAAGAAATCAATTTATTATCTGTTTCATCAATTACAACTAGTTTATGATCGACTGCTACCGTATTCAACCATCGAACGTTGAAGCCAAAATAGATAAGGTTTGCTTCTGTGAATTTTTCTGAATTTTTATACAAATGACATCATAAAATGAACACGATGAAAAATTTCGTTGGCGCAGCTTCTAAAACAATAGATGTTGAATATCACTAAAGTTCGCACATGATTTTAAACATGTTTGCTTCTGTCATTTTTTTTCTAATTTTAATTTGAGCAATTGTCTGTCTTCCGAACTTCATAGTGAGCGAAAAAACTTATTGGCGCATCCTCTTTTAATCGAAATATCCTTCAAAAACTGTTCTTCGGCGCAGATTCGAATTTCTGTCTTTTCATACTTTTCCCCGGCTGTAATTTTGAAATTTGCGGTTTGGTGGGTCCTA